>WBNH01008582.1:223528-475741 GCA_013401255.1 Urocolius indicus
TGGCGCGGGTTCTTCGAAACCCAATGGGTTTTGGTTTTTTTTTTTTTTTTTTTTTTTTTAAGTGGAATTAACTCGTTTTTAACAAGTAAAGAAAGCTTTAGGATTTTCAGGGAAATGGTACATGCAATAGAAAGAGAGATTTCTTTATGCTGTTGTGTAAGCTGACAAGCTTTGTGGTTAGATACCCTATTTCTGTTTATTATTAGACTGGAATGTGATGTGCCAACCATAAAGTAATCATCTTCTACCCAAAGAATTTTCTGGGACTTTGAACTGTGCCAGTTTACTTCCACCAGAGTTCTCATCATTCAGGTATCTGCCTGTTAAATGAAGAAAAGAAACACTTCATACTTTTTGGAAGGTCCTCTTCTCACATAGCATAAAGCTTTGAAACAGTAATTTACTAAATAAAAGAGCACACAGTAAGATGCCCTGAAAGGCTTACAAACAAGGTAGTTCTTGCTTCACAGAAAAGTACACACAAGTCAATGTATTTATACCCTCAAAAAGCATGCAATGGGAATGCTAAATATCAGGAAGGGTGCAGATACATGACCTATCTAGGCTTGAGATGTGTATGTTAAGTAACCTGTCCCATGAACAAACTCTTGAGCAGCCCTAGAGTGGTTTTTTTCTCTAACCAGGACTCTACTGAATTTGTCCTTTGCTTTCAGCTTTGACTGCCAGCTTGTCTCCTCTTCCCAAACATCAGATTCTGGCAGCTTTGGTATGTCTGCACAAAAGCTGCAGCAAATTGATTTCATGTCCTTGACCACAGTCTACCATCTCGTATGGTCTCTTCAGCCTCCAGCCTGAAGGAACTTGTGGAGAAACAGGCATAGTAACCAGGGAATTCTGAAAAATTCTTTCCATTATTGTTCTTTCTCTTGTACTTTATGGAAGTTGCATGGCTTCTCTAGGTCATATTTTGGAGTAGATTTTGTGTGATCTTTTTCTCCTCCTTCTAGTTCTTTCTTTCCTGCTTAAAAACATGAAGAAAAAGGTACCTTCTCATGTATTTACTGGACTTAAGGTTACATCTCTCCCTGTAGATACAGAGAAAAATGCAAACCAAAGCAACAGGGACTCATAAGGACAAACCCCAAGTGTCTTCTGAGTTGTAAGAACAAATCTGATGAAATTCCCTAATGAGTTTCTTTAAGAAACAAAGTCTGAAAGCTCTTTATAATATGATTGGTATTTTCATTGTTTAAAAATGTCAAAAAAAAAAAAAAAGGAAAAGCTTTGATCTTGGATTACGTTGTGAAAAACATCAAGGGGAAAAAAAATGTTTAAAATGTTGTGAGTGAATGACAACTTATTATTTGCTTTCCTGTGGCCTGCCTAAAAATTGCCAAACCAACCCATATAAAATCAATGAGAAAGGTAGATCCTAGATTTGAAGACAAAGTCCTGGCTTTGATTCCCTACTACTTGAATCTGAAGACACTGCTGAGAGTCCAAACAGTGTGAATGCAATGAACTGGAATGCTTCACTCATTAGAACTGGATGAGTCCTTAACCTTTTTCTTGAATATATAGCAAATGCAAACAATGAGTCATAATGTTATTCAGACAGGCTTAAAGATGAGCAAAAATATTACAATCAAGAATTATTTTACCTGCTTTTCTGCTACACAGATATTTGCTACTTGTTTTCTAGTTCATTTGCGGTCAGGTTTTTTTCACATTATGGCATTCAGATCTAAATTTTGTTGAATTTGTTGAAATTTTATATTATTTAGTTACAGAAATGTCACTAAACAAAATCGATACTGTATTAATTGCCTCTGCTTTATCTCCTGCTCTTGTGATAACTTTTAAAAAACAAATAAAGTAATACTATCTTTCTAAGTAATAAGTCTGTAAGTGTGAAATGGTGGTGGCAGTGTTACTAGGTTAAATCTGCAACAGCTATTTTGCCTCTGAAGTTATGGAGTAAGTTGAACTAGCCATCACCCTGAAATTCTTTGACATCTGAAATGCAATCAGCAATAAAGGCACTGGGAACAACAAGGATCATCACAGTAAGTAATAACTATTATTACTCAATAATTATTACTTAACAAGCAATAGTTAAATTTACAGTAAAACAGTACATGTTTTGGTACTTTGAGTTTCTTTAACTTTTCTTCATTGCATCTGGCAAAAGACTGAGGATGAAATGCAGTGACAGACTGGCTTATGTTGATTAGTGGCTCCCTCATTTTCAAGAAAAAAGCTAAAGCTGTATTTTCTTCCTTCGTACACTTGTTTGTAATCAGAGGGACTGTCCTCTAATCTGCTTAATGAAACTGTGATAGACTTACAGAAGTAATTATTGAGCATTATGTTTTTATGTTTGAGAGGCCACAGTAGTTCACTCTTTAGAATGATGAAGACATTATGAAAGTTTACTTGTCCTTTTGTTTTGTTATGCTAATGTGGAACAAAGTAACCAGTAGAAATCATAGGAGAGAAAAAAACCCCAACTCTTTTTTATTTTTAGGCTTTTTTTTTTTTTGCCACTTGTTCCCTACTGCAATATTTTGATCATCCTGGGCTTCCTTGCTTCATTATTTCAAGTGTAGCATAGTCAAGAAATCTTCAGAGACACATATACTCTTAGACAGCATATTTAAAAATCTTGTTAAGACATCAGCTATTAAAAAAAAAAAAATTAAAACCCCTGTCTCCTGGCCCAAATCCATAGCAGTATTTGCCCTGCAGTACACACTGAAGTGTTAGCCTTTGTAGGTGTGAAATTTGGTGAGGTCTCAAGCACTGGAATGAGTTAGGGTAGTACACAGAGTGACATTCCTTTCCTCAGAGAGTGGGCAGGAGCCTGGAAAACTTGATGAGTTAAAGGGAAAGCATGTATGGTAGCGTGTTGTACGTCATAGGAAGTTACAGCCCATGTTTCTACATATAAGGCTACTATTCCGGTGCAAGCAGTGCATCTGCAAAAAAACATCACAAAAAGAAAAAAACACCCATCATTGAATCTTGAGCATTCCCAGAGTACAGCTGTACATTTTCCAACAAACAATTTGCCTACACGTTTCCTTGAAATATGGAGATTCTTTGGTTGTGCAGTCATGACTTGGCTGATAGCAAGCTTCCTGTGAAATCTGTAAATCATCAGTACTGAGATAGCTAACTTAAATAATCTTTTTAGGTTTTCTTTTTTGTATGTATAAATGTGTGTTCTCCCAAACAGAACATCTCCCTAGAGCATTAATAGATTTATATACAATATTACAGCTGTTGTACTGGATCGGAAATGGTTAGTGACTGAGGAATTGGCAAGAATAAAAGGAGAACGTGAATTGCTTGATGACTGTCATTTATAAGTAGCAGCTGCTTTTCCTTTTCCTTCAGTTATACGTACTATTTTCCAAATGAACTAGTTAAATCCCATTTTACTACAGTCTGATTATCTTAAAGGGTTTTTTTTCCTAGAGCTGAGCTCTAGGAAACTGATGACCTCTGCCCAGCTTTCAGCCTATTCTCAGCTGGAAGTAATTGCTGTTCTTCACATCAGGCTCTGAAGAAGGGGATGACCAAATAGTTGGTGAACTCTGCTCTTACCCCGGAGACAAAACCTGTCTGCTCTGAGATGATAAATGCAAGGAGATGCCATGGGGAAAACTGTGTTATGGCTTACTATGCTGCCTCTAGAAAGGACTTCAGTATGCAAAGACGATATTCTAGAACCTTTACATTAATTAACAATCAATTAAGAGATTAGACATTTAAATCAGAAGAGAATATTAGTCGTGGAATTCTTTGGACTTATGTGTTTTAGCTGAAGCCAAGTGGATGGACTAGCAGTGGAAATAAGCTGTGGTAAATTCTTGGCCACCACATTTGTCACCCCAAATGTCACAGGAATAAGTGTGTTGACAGATGAGCTGCAGAAAATCTTGTTTCGTGGTTTGAAAAATTAAAGCCCTACTGCTCCTATTGCCTACTGGAGGTTGCTATTTCCATATTAGGGTCAATGGGAGAGAATGATCTAGTTCTGCAGTTTGGAGGAAACAGATTTTGTTCTGGGAAGGCTGAAGTGTATGCTCGTGTTCTGTCCCACTGCTTACTCTGGAATGTCTGCTGCCATGAGGCTGGAGCTCTGTCTGACAGGGCTTACCTGTTCATGTGTTAAGAAACCCTTACATGATTACTTGGAAATTTGTTATTCTATGTTAATGTCTGATTCAGAAAAGCATTCCCAATTTAAAATGATACTCCAGCTACTACCCCATCCTGTTTTAATCAGTTTGGGTGGTATTTTATATTTAATCAAAGTCAGACCTAATTGCTTTTCTGACACAGAGTCTAAAAATTATCCTTGAATGTTATTAATGCCAGTGTTTTAATAAATTGAAATTCTTTTCTGGGTAGCTCAGCTGCTGTTTTTTAACTGTTTCATGGATTACCTGTCAACTTTGCTGAGAAATTACCCCTTTGAAACAGAAATATTACCAAAATATAATTCAGTTAGTAAATTGAACAAGACTTCACAGAACTCAAGTATACAAATATACAGGAGCTCAAGATGTAGCATGACCAGTAAAGCAGTAAAACTTTTGGCTGACCATATGAAGTTTTAAAATATCTCTCTATATCAACCTCAATTTGAACAAAACATGTTGCTGTGATATATTTATGAGAGGGTGATACTTAGAATCTTCAAACTGCATTTATCTTTTGTTCTCTAATATCAAAATCATAGGAACTGGATATTTTAGAAGAGTACCCTGGTGAATAGAAGCTAATTTGTTCACCAGGTACCTTTGTTGTTTGCATAATGTTGCTGATGTGGAGCTGCTTGATGAAAAAAATTGTACTGGTATATAAAAATAGGACTTAATAGTAGCAAAATGTGATAAATCAAGGTTTTTTGCTTGCAGCTTTCTTTGATAAGATATTCTTTTTATTTAAGTGATAGGTATAATAACATGACCTAGTGAATTCCAGGGTCTGGGTTATTATAGCTGTGATTTTAAATAAATGAAAATCAAAACCTCAAGAAATCATGTATCTGAGGCTCAAATACCATTGTGTAGGCAGCATTTGTTTAATAAGACATTTGTTTAATAAGACAAGGCAGTGAACTGTCGCAAACGCTTTTCCCTTGATTCTGCTTAGTAGGGCTGACTAATGTTAATCATTAATAAACAGGAAGGACTTTCCCCATACATGATTTAAACTGTTGAATATGTTGACTCATTTGTGTTGAATGCATCATGCTATGACTTATCTGTGTTATATATAGATGCATATTTGGGATTCCTGATGCATGAACAACCATTGATGAACTCTCATAACCGAAAGTTGTAGCTGTTGAAAGGAAATGTCCCAATTATTTTCTGTAGGACATCGATTTTGCTTTTGAATGACCACATAAGAAAAAATTAGATACAAATAAAAAGGTTTTTTTTGAAAAGTTGTTTATTTTTATTTATCAAAAGAGTCTGTTTCACAGGGATATTCTCAAAGCCATTCCGTTCTTACCAGTGCTTCCTTGCTCCAGGATGGCTTAGTGCCAAGTCCCAATGAGTAAAGACTACAGTTACCTTTTTTATTCTAGTGAGTTTAACTGCTGGCAGTGTATACAAGACTCTAGGATCACCATCTTCCTGCATAAGAAGAACCTTTGCAAGATTTTCTAAAGTTACTAGTTTGGTTCTTTGCACTTTGGGGAGACGTGTGTGGTAATATGATATTAAATGTGTCTGACTTGGTTTGCAGCCAAGTGTGCCTATGTCTTCTACTTCATGCTGTTAACAGATGCCGTATTCAGTTCCCTTTTGTGCAGTACCTCACATGTTGACTTAGAGCACACAGTTTGGTTGTTGCTAATGTCTTCCTCCACTAACTATACCAGTCTTGTTTGGCTTGACATTGTGACAGATGATTGTGATAATATTTGAGGTGACTCTTGCCTTTGAGTGGCTGTTCTTGCCTTTGCCCCAGAACATATTTGGTTTTAGTCGGTTGATTAATTTTCTGTCAGTAAGGCTTACTGAAAAAAAATTGTGAAGGTACAGACAAATGACAGAATTCTTGCTGGAGTTTTAGTATACTGGAAATTCTTTTTTATCACATGAGAAGTTAACCTTTCTAACGAGTCAGAGGATGGCTAAAACCACCCAATCTTCCTTCCGTGACCTTGTCCTGGTTTCGACTGGTTCAGACACATCTCCAGCCTGGCTGGGCCAATCTGGTGCCTCTGCTATCACTATTTCAAGATGGGAATTTGAAGTGCTTGGGAGGAGGTGTAACAGTGGTACAAGATGGAGGTGACCACATGGATCCCACAGTCAGAGAAGGGGGAAGGAAGGAGGAGCACCAGACCAGAGACCCCTCTGCAACCCGTGGTGAGAACGTAGGCTGTGCCCCTGCAACCCATGGAGGGCAATGACAGGACTGAGAGCCACCAGCAGCTCCGGGTGAGTGTGCCCAGATGGGCACGAGACTGTGTGAGGAGGTGGCCATGGCACAAGCCATGCTGGAGCCTGTGGACTGCAGAGCAGCCCCACATGAGAGGCAGAGAGGAGCTGCAGCCTTTGGGATGAATGGGCATTGGAACTGCTCATGCAGAGCTACTGGCTGTGTGAAGTACCCCACGGCAGAGCAGGGAGGACTGGTGCGGAGCCCACCTGCCCTGAGGAGACACAAATGGCAGAAACCATTGAGAACAGACTGACTGAAACCCCCATTCCCTGCTCCCCTGAGCCGTTCAGAAGGGGAGGAGAAAATTACACAGGGATCAGGGCTCTGAGCCACGGAGAAGGGGAGGGGTGGAGAGAAGGTGCTCTTAAAGGGCTGGTTGTACTCTTCATTGTTGTACCACTCTGTGATGTTTTGTGTTGGTCATGTTTTGGGGTTTTATAGTTATGCTTTAGTAGGTGTTGGATTAAATTATTTTCTGTTTTCTTCCCCAAGCTGAGTAGCCTGCTCTGTTTTGTCTGGGACCATAAGGGGCAAGTAAGACCTCTCTGCCCTTTGGCAATTCTCAGGTCTTTGGTACTTGAGGCTAATCGTGGTCTCTTGTCCCTCGATGGGCCTAAACCAGGGTAGGCTGTGTTTTGGATTTGTACTGAGAATAACATTGATAATATAGGAATGTCTTGATTATTGCCTGAGCAGTGCTTTCACAGCATTGAGGACTTTTTAGCTTCTCATCCTGCCATGACAGTGAGGAGGTTGGAGGGGGGGGTGGGGCAGGGGGACACGCACAATAAGCTGGGAGGGAACCTGTCTGGGACAGCTGACCTGAACTAGCAAAAGGGCCATTCCACGCTATAAAGCATCATAACCAGTATAGAAACTGGAGGGAATTAGTGGGAAGGTGTGGACATTGGTTAGTAGATGGTGAGCAGTTGCATCATGCATCACTATTCTTGTGAAAGAGTTCAGAGTTTTGAGAAGAGTAATGAAAGTCATATTTGCTTTGGTGGCAAGAGGCCTAGGCTGTGTTTAGTTGATCTGTTTTCCATTTTGCAGTATGAGGGAGAAGTCTTCATTTTGCCAGAATTGTTCCTAAAGTCACATTGATATCCAGGATATATGTTGCCTACTGTCTGAGGGGCCTGGATTAATTGATAGAAATGTTTGGCTGGTAGGAAACCATTGTTATCTGGTTTTATATAAGCCCATGAATTTTAAGAAATAGGTGTTTGAAAAGCATAAAACTGGAAGGAGGATTCAGACATCCAAAGAAAGCAGAAAGGTGTCTTTTGTGTTGAACTGCATATTGTATTTAGAAGAAATTACAAAGTATCTCATTAAATTCCATGATAAACTCAAGTATCTTGCTGTCATCTAGCAGGAGAGTCTCTGATCCAGTATTTGTTTGCATTTTTGACAGTTGTGTAAAAGACAGGACAGGATATTTGGTATAAAGTTTTGTTTTACCAGAGGTATATGTATGCACCCTCTTATGCCCATGTTCTTTTCCTATGTGACTTTAAGAATTAATAGGAAGAAAACGGGCCTATTACTGTTTCCCTTTAATCTTTTATCAGTCTGACTGAGGTAGTATTTGTGCAGAAAGTACAGGGACTTTTGTAGGTAGACAGGTTACTAGTGCTGTCAAAGATGAGTGCAGTCTGAAAACATTGTTCAACTTAAAGAGTTGTGCTTGTGGCTCAATATGGCCTGATAGCCAGAGGATATAACTTGTCATCCTTTCATTGCCTTCAGAGATTATGTGCCATTTTATAACATGGGTCAATCTCCTCCAATTACCTCTGTCTATACCATACGTCAGTAACTAAAAGAATAAGGCTATTATTTAAAAACTTCATACAAAAGAGGAAGTGAAAAACAACAGCTTAATGTAGATGCAGTCTATATTGCATTTAATCAGATATCAGGGCATTCATAAAATAAATAATCCATGACTTCTGTTCACTTGGTTCTTTCTGGTATACAGTGTTTTTGGAGTTACTGGGTGCTACAAAGCATAATCCTCAAATAATAATTTTAAAAGGAACTGCAGCATTTTCAAGTAACAGCAACATCGAGCTCCAGTGGATATGATGCCAAGCATTTCAGTAGTCTTTTGGCTTTACTTGGTGTTACAGATCTGAGATCACTTTACAACAATCTATATCAGGTAGATTGTTGGTTTTGTTCCTGTTCTACAAATTGTACATGGCACATATGTTAACTGTTTCACTCCAGGCCATGTATTAAAACCCCAACTCTGTATTTCCAATCTGAGTGGTCCAATTATGTTAATGCTTGCAGGATCAAATGTTCTTCAATATGACTTTGGCAAGCCCTATAGCAACTTCAGAACTGGATACCATTGGCCTAATTTTCTAAAAGTGTAAGTCAATATAGCCTGAATCAGACTTTAGCTGGTGTTTCTCCTTCTTTTAGGCTGATAACTTTGATTTTATATTCAAGGTCACATTATGCCACTGACATTAAATGAAAATAATTATAGTAATGGAGTTTGTAAGCTCTTTTCCTTGCAAAATTAGCAGACATGCTTCATACATAGCATCTAGCTATTTAATCTGTTTTGTTTTGTCCCACCACTTGTTCTGTTTTGAGGAATTTCAGGAACAAGAAGCCCTGATAAGAGATCTCAAATAAAAACTTGCTTTTTTTTCTATACTTCTAGAAACTGGCCAATTAATCTTCCCAAGAAATTATTATCTTGAAGCCTTTGATTTCTCGTATGCATCTATGTCCTTCTTATTTTTAGAGACATGAACCTCAACCAGAAACTATTTTTTTTCTTTTCTTCATTTTTTTTCCCCTTCTTTTCTTGGCAGTGAGATTGGAATCTGGACCTGGATTTCAAGTAAATTTTACATCTTTTTTAAGCAGGAGGTCAAACCAAAACTGCACTTTGTGTGGGTGGATGGGAGGAAATGCACTGAAGGAAGTTACAGCCCAGTGTGAGAGTCTGGTGAGTAGGCTAGATGATCACTTACCCTTTCTCTTCTTGTCTTGAAAGAAGTTTGCATCCCATATCTCAGGCTGAAGCTTAGACAATTTTAACTTTTTTGCTACCATTTAATGGTTATTTGTTGGTGAGCGTAAATATTTTGCAAATTAATATATTTATTCAGAAGAGATCTAGGAAGGGAGGTCCTTATGTTAAGTGGGGCTAACAGGAGAGAAAAATACCCATCTCCTGTTCTGCTTGCCAAATTTATTTTATTTTCCCTATGTTAGTATCCCGAAGCAGCTGCTGTTATAGGTCAAAGAGGAAATTCGACCAATTTCACATTATTGCATTTTTAACAGCAATGTGATCAACAGCATTTTGATAAGTGTGGTGAGAAACCTGAGAGCATAACCTGGTAGAAATGGCAAATCCTGGGAAAAAGGAAAAACCTAAACAAGCAAACCAACCTCAAAAACAGAATGGAGATGGTTTTGTCTTTTTTTCATGGAAAAAGTTTCAATCTTTTGGAGGACTAGTAGTTAGAGGGAACATTTGAATCTAGATTGAGTAGCAATATAAGAGGTAACTGCTATGCAGATTTAAAAGATGTCAGAGAAGACAGTCCTTATAAACGAATTATTTGAGGGGATTAGAATTATAAAAATGTAACTAACATAACAGTTGGGTAATGTAAGTATACTACTTATTGTTAGACATCTGTGTAAACACAACTTAGAATTTGCTTCTGCAATATGGATAGCTGTGTTCCCTATAGCTGCTGAATGTTTAATTGTACATAGTAAATTGAAAATACATAATATTTCAGCCTTGTGTTGTATGTATGTGTGGAGAAGTTTAAATTGGAAAGGATCTTGGGAAGTCTCTAGTCCAATATCAAAGCAGGGTCAACTGTGAGGTCAGTAACCAAGTATCTCAGGGCTTTATCCATTCTAATCTTAAAACATCTGAGGCTGGAGATGACACCTTGTCTCTGGGCAACCTCCTTCACTGCCTGACTGGCCTCTTACTTATATCCAGTCTGGACCTATCTTATTTCAAATGATGCTTCTTGTCTCTTGTTCTCCCTCCATGTACCGCTATGAAGAGATTGGGACCTTTTAATAACTGGCTCCTTGCTCCAGATACTGGCAGGCTGTCTCTTGTGCAGGCAGAGCAGGCCTGGTTCCCTCAGCCTCTCCTCACTTGGAAAGTGTTCCAGCTGTCTTGGTGGTTCTTTGCTAAACTCACTGCAGTTCATCAGTGTCTTTATCGGGAAGCCCAAAAGGTATTACCATGAGGAGAATAGAAAATGACACTACGTTTTACCAGTTCTTTCTTTCAGTCGAATTATGATTTGGCCTTCTTATTCTCTACTGGTGCAGGCATCAATTTTTCCTTATTTTTTTTTTAAACTTTCTTTGGATTATTGGCTATTTAGGTCCTTTCTTCTTCATTGCTTGATTTTGACCAAAAAATTGACTGATAATAAGGATCTTAAAACTTTAGATGCTGTGATCTCTTTTCCCCTTTACAGTGGGTATACTGAGAGCTGGTTATGAGTTCTGTTATTACTCAATACTTTGTTTGCAGATGCCAATGTTACATAAGAATTTACATGACAATAAATAGCTCTACTCATTTCAGCATTCTGAATTTCAACCAGGAATAGTTTTAGGGAACTCCAGAGAGTTTTCAGTTTTTCGTTTCTCTGGATCTGCAGAGCAAGTGATCCATCCTTTGCCTGTAACTTTTCAGTAGTAAGGGCATCTTACTGATGTTGTGCATGTCTTACATTCTTAACTGAATAGCAGTAATGGGAAAACCTTGTGGAATGAGTAATCTCTCACCTTTGCCAGTCTATGAACAAGCCTATCCTGAGTCTACTTAAGTGGATCATGCATGTGATGGCATATAATAAAGCTTAAGCGTGGAACTTGGACCAGCTTTCTGATCCTGCTCAAAGTAGAAGGCAGACAGTCAACCCTGGCTCATGAAGTGTGCTTGCATTCTAGAGAAGATTCCTCTAAAGCCTGGAGTCAGCTTCCTAGGCAACACAAATGCTTGACTCTCAAGGTATCACTACCTCACATTTCCACAACTCTGATATTTTTTTGACCTTTCATTATGTCACATCTACACCTGGTTTGCTGCATTTGCTCAACTTTATCTCATTTTGATATAGACAATACCTCTACACTAGACTAGAGTGAGCAGCTTGGGGGGGTAGGGAAGGGGGGATGTGGTCAGTCTCTCACAGATGGGCTCTGCTGCTTTGCTCTTTTCAGAAGAGGATGACTCCTCACATTCTTCCCCTGTGGGGTCCCTCCCACCAGAAACAGTCCTTAAGGAACTTTTCTGGTGTGGGTTCTTCCCAGCAGCTACAGCTTCTGCTGATACAGGGTCCCTCACACAGGACACAGTCCTTAGTGAACATCTCTGGTGTGGATTCTTCCTGACAGTTGCAGTTTCTGCAGATCCAAGGTCCCCCTCTTGGGACATGGCCTCTTCTGGGCATAGTTTTAATGAGCTTCTTTGGTGTAAGTTCTTCCCCACAGTTACAGCTTCTGTGAATATAGGGTCTTCAGCAAAATGAGTCATTGCTCCTGATGTGGGATCTTTAGCAAAATGAGTCTCTGCCCCTGATACTGGGTCTCTAACAAAATGTGAACAAATCTCAGCTTCACCAGTCCTCTCTGTAAAATGCAGAGGAGTCTGCTCCAGTACACCTCCTCTCTTTCATCACTGACCTTGGAGTCCGCATGGTTGCTTCTTTCTCTCTTCCCAGTCCTTGCACCAGCACTAGCTGGAAAAGAAGAAAGGGCAGAAGAAGGAAGAAACACGAAGGAGCCTCCTGTTCCAGCTTCTTAAAAAGTGATCTCGGAGCTGTCTAATTGGCTCAGCCTGCGAAGTGGGTCTGGCTCAGAGCTGGGGAGAGTTGTGGGCAACTTCTTACAGGAGCCATCTTTACAGCCCCTTCTCCCTTACCAGAAACAACTTCATGTGAAACCATGATACTGAGGAACTCAACCTGTATTTTTATCTAAAATTCAAAGTGATCCCAAGGTTCTTTCCAAGGGAGACTGAACAGTGTTATGCTTTGGTTGTTTGCTTTGTTCATTAAAATTTAATAAGTATCAACATAACAGCATCCATGCTACTGGTAAACATAATTTAGCTTTTGGAAGGAGTAGTTCAAAATATTTTAGAGAAGTAGAAACTGAAAATCATGGTGCAGAGGGTCCTATTTTTTTGTGATCAAACATAAATTTATGCCAGTAGTGTTTGAATTATCAGCATTTTCTCGTTCAAGACTTTTGGAGGGTCATTTTTCTTTGAAAACATGGGCCAAAAAATTCCAGACACCACCCAAGGTGAGTATTAGCAAGCAAAAAAAAAATACAGTCAGGAGCCACTGAACCAGTAGATGATTTGGAGTATTTGATTTTGGATATTAGGCTCACCAACTGTAAAAATGATTAAACTGAACTGTAATACTCTTCAAGGCTTATTTTCCTCTTTCTATGAAAGCATTGAAAGCAAAATATGCATCCAAATGAACGCTCATATCCTGCAAAATGAGTTAGATTTTTTTTTCCTGGAAATAGACATCTTCTGGTGTGGCTGTTACAGGTGACTTTTCCCCCCACACCCTGAAAGGTTGTCTCAAAGACACCTTTATAGAGGAGACCACAAGTAATGCTGTGAAACATTCCTGCTCTCCTGCTTTAGAGTCTCTGTAAACAAACATTAGCTTAGATCAGAGAGTGTGGACACAAGATAACCCCTTCTGCAAAGAGTGTATGACTTCTAAAGCTAACAGAGCAAATATGTTGTTTCTTTCCTCAGACCCTTTGCTCAGGAGAACGGAGTCTCACAACTTGGCAGTCAAAGGATTCTTTGATATGTTTGAGTCTCTGTGCTGAGATCCCTGCTCGGTGACATGGGAACGTTTTGAAGCTCCAGCTTTGTGAGGTTGAAGTGTCGGGTCAGGCTGAGACATGATTTGTAAAGTTTGCCAAGACCGTGTCTGATGTCAGAGTGCGTGTGGAACAACTGAAATAGTGCATCTGATGTACTGACGTGCATATAACTCTGGAAGGGTGAGTGTCTTTGATTGCATAAAGGGGTACTTTGCAGACTCCTGTGCCTGTGACTCAGAGCAGATATTTTCCAAATATCTGAGGCCTATTCTTTTAGAAGAAAAAAATGCAAAGCATTTTCCTTTTGTAAGTCTAAAGGAACATTTCACAATAAAAAGTACTTTTTTATAGCAACTCTCACTCATATTTTTAATGTGGCTCTGAGCTCCTCATTAAGAGCCTAATGCAACAGTTTCTCAAGTAAGAAGAGTCTTTGGCTGTCTTGAACAGAAGTAGATATAGATCAGAATATGCAAAATTCTTGAAAGGGGCATATAATTAAAAGGACCCATGTGCTTTATTTATGTATATCCTCTTTGCATTTTGCTTCATGATAGATAGTTCCTCTTGCTTGCCTTTTGTACAAAAACGCTTTGGATATTGATTTTTTTTTTTCTCTCTTTACTGCTTTCATTCTTAACTGGGGTTTTAAATTATGAGAAGATTATGAAAATCCTATTCCCAAAGTAGGGATCTAAAGTTTGGTACCTTTATTCATGGATAAGATACTTATCTAAGACAGGAATGTCCTGATTTTTCCCCTGTACTGCTAGCACTGCAGAAAACAACTGAAATTATGAGAAGAAATGGAGATTTAACCCAATAAAAAGAATAATCTATTTGTTTAAGTAGACAACTGGGCAACAGTTATTATTGGGTGAGACTTTTTAAAGCCACTATAAAGAAAAGATAATGTGGGGTAACAGAAGATCTTTAAGTTGCTGTTGGCAGATTCTGATAGTACTACTGAGTACAGTCAGGAGAGCCAAGACTATCCCCATTTTCTGCTTCCTGCTGCTCTAAGTTTATCAGAGTTTGGGAACATTGGAGTTCACAGCCTTCATCATCTGAGTTTTAAAGGGGAAAATGAATGAACTATTTATTCTTTTAAACAGAGTGCAAGTGGTTTGATGTCTTCGAAATTGTTATGTTGAAGATTTTTTTCCCTCACATAAGCACACAGTCTATCAGGTAGTGCTCCGGTATTTCAACCCAGGTATTCTAAGTTTATTTTCATTAAACAATGAGGTTTTGATAAAAGTAAAGGTATAGTCTGCCCTAAATCTTTTCAAAAGAAGGGTCTATGAATTTGCAGAGTTGAAAATAGAGCATGCTGTTCATAAAAACCCTGTGTTGCTCCATGTGAGCCTTCATGGAGGTAGAATTCCTAAACCAGTGTTAGTATGATTCTTGCACTACATTGCTTTGGAGAGTATTTCCATCGTCTTATACTCTTTGTTAGCTTGTTCCTGGCCAGGTCTGTGGAAACACCTATTAAGATAGCTGCAAGTTTTTCCAAGCTGTCAGTCAAAGAGTGAAAATGTCAAGTGTCTGCTCAGAGCCTTCCTGCTGCAAAACCAGATAGTCCTGTGAAAGAGAAACTGTACTTAGTAGGTGATATTGTGTTTATTTCTCAGATCCAACAATCTTCTTAACCCTCAAATCACACCAAATTAGAGATTAAATCAATGCAATGTCCCCACAAAAACATTTTCAAACACTCCAGGCTGCAGCATCCTAGAAATTCTGAAAATCATTGAAACTAGCTATGTGTCTTTGATTTTCTTCTGTTTAAAAAAGTGCACAGAGCTTTTTTCATTGGGCAACTCTTCCCAGTGAGCTGAGCTCATTTGCCCTGCTTAAACTACTGGGAACTGACACATAAATTTGTTTTATCTTTGTTTCCTTTATCTCAATTCAAAGACAAATGTAAGAAGTCGTATAAAAGGCTGATTTCAGGATATATCCCCAGCAGCTAATGTTATTTCAGCAGAAGCTTTTTGTTAAAAATGCTATTGTGTCTTTGGACAAAAAAAAAAAAAAGTAACTTTGCTTTTTCTTTAAACAAAAATAATCTCTACAAATTAAAAAAAGCATTATAGGGCTGACCAAAACTAACAAAAGCTAAGTAATTCCAAGATAAGGATGATAGGCTCAGGGCAACTTTACTGAATCCATGTTGGTCAGAGTACACAAGTGTGTCGTTAGGCAGCCAGAATTAACTTGGACTTGAAAGGCAGAGCTTTGCTTTCCTCTTAAGGTCTCCCTTTCATTTTTCTTTTGGCACCCTTGCTATCTTGAGGTTCACAGCTTTTGATATTTTGGGGTAAAGGTGTTATGACTAATGGAACGTAGTTAATATACAATCAACTACAGCAGTAAGAGTTAGCTTCAGTGATTCTAAAGGCTTCTGTTGTCTCTATTTGTACATATCCATTACTAAGTATTTCAAATGTCTTCAGTAGCAATTTCCTACACCATTGAAAAGTATTATATAATGATATAATTCTTATATTTGGCAAGATGTAATCCAATATTTACGAAGTTCTGTTATTTTTTTTGTTCTGATCTGTTGAGTTTTTCCTCGGGACCCATGAGCTGCAGGGAGGTAAAAAAAAAGTGGGCAGTATCTTCATTTTGAGGAAAAAAATAATGAAAGGGAAGAGCATAATTAATCCCTAGAGATTAATTACTAATGGCACAAAAATGTTAAAGAGCATAATACCTCTTTATATCTGAAAAACTTTTAGTGTGTATTGGTGGTGTATTTAACTTTTGAACGTAACTAGTGTGTGCAAATGCAGAGAGTATTAGCTTAACCTATTTAGCTTTTTAAATATCTAAATAGTGTTAAACAGCTGCCTCTTTTTCTCCATATGTCTCAGGTTTTAATCTGTAAAATGCAGGCAAGTGTGTGTCCTTACTAGAGGAGCAATTCAGAAATTATGAAAAGCAACTTTTTAATAGAGTTTTTTTTCTGTTTCTACTGTTTGGACTTCTTGTTCTGAAAGGAAAACTTTGTCAAAATACTGCTTTACTTTAGTGCTAGGATTTAATCTTACTGCTTAAACTCTCTGACTTTTAAAGACTAATTAAATTTGTTCAAAGTTTTCCCTCAGGACAAATTAAGTAGGATCTTCATGGTCTAATCTATTGTTTTGTATTGATATTCTTTAAATCTCTTCAGAGTACTTTGCTCTTAAATGCATATTTGTTTTCAGTACGCTAATACCACAGAAGGGTTTAACTTTAATAGTATTTTTATTAGGTTATCTGTTTTATCATTTTTAATATTAAAAACATCTATCTAATTTCAAGAGCAATAACCCTTTTACCCCTTTTAACCAGTCACTCTATGTGAAAAATCTGAGGATTTTATTAGGACAGACTTAGGTCTATCTTGCCACTGCTAGTTATACTTGGAGGATAACTCCTCAATTCTGAAAAGTCAGGCTCCTTCAGTCCTCTCTAAAGTCAATTGAAGTCTATGCTTTATAGAGCTCTGAAAATGAAGGTTTTAGCATTTACCCTGCAGCAGTTAAAGACAAGGCAACCTATCCCGTGTGTTGCAGTCTGTAGTAAATGTTTATCTTTGTAACTTAGATTTTTTTTTTTAAAAATGGGAATTAGATTGACATTCATTTTGTTTTTCAGTGGTCTTCATACAAAACATGAGCAAAAATTTCTCATTGTTTTAATTTATGTGTATTAAGCACATTCCTCCTAGCTCATTTTCATCCTTTTTATTTAGTGCACTACTTCCTATGCAGTGTGTCTCATGATGTTTTTATAGTATTTTATATCTGCTTGTTGTCTTTGTGAACTATTGAATATTTTCACACTGTGCTGCTTCTACACTCTGGTGTGCTGAACTAACTATATTTGCAGACTATTCTCCTATCAATACAAGTTTCTAATAAATGACATCCTTTTTTACTATGTTTTCTTGGGTCATTGGTATATTTTGAAAGGAAGTTATCTTTTTGTACTGTTGTTGAAATTATTATTATTTATTATTCTCGACACTTTGGAAGAAATAAATGTCAGCCTGGATATAGTGTTCCATAGTTCATGCTTTTATTTGCCAATTCCCATTATTCTAAGCAGACTAAAGGTCTAGCATTGCTGAGTTTTGTAAGCGTCCTTCAGCTCAAAATATTTAATTAGAAGTACTTTGCTTTTACCTTAGGCTATTTTGCCTATGGAATTTATTACTGTCAAATTTCTGACATCTCCATACCTGAATATTTTCTTGTCAATCTGGATCAAAAAGTTGCTAATTTATTACCTAATTTTTTGTCAATATTTCTAGCCCTGTTAATGGATAAATATCAATCCTATAGGGTATTTGCTGCTCCATTGCTAATTGTTTTACCTAAGACTGTGCTATACTTGCTTGATAAAACCTGTTTATTCATTTCTCATGGTCCTTAATCTTTTTCTGATGATGTCATATCAGAGTTCTTTCAGCATCCAGGTCTTTTGAAGATGCTTAAAAAGGTATTAATTTACCCTAGTTCTTCTTTCCTTGTGCCATAGTCTGCAATTTTATGTCTACAGGTGCAACAAACCTGGCAGACATGAATTTACTACTTATGCCATTTATTTTCCAGATTAAATTTCCAGATTGATACCTGAATCAGATTTTTTAAAAGTGTGTCAGACTAGGCATCTATTTTATTCCCCACCTAGATAAATAAGTTTCCTATGTGTCTTCATGCCTAAGTTAGATGACAGTATTGTTTTCAACAAGACTAAGTTAGGCTACAACTGGGATTAGAACCACAGGATATTAAGCCAGGAACAGCAAATTGCTTAAATAATTCAGTAGCCAAAACCTTCTGAGTAGTTGCCACATCCTTTTAAAATTCAGATTGTGGAAAAGGCTTGTAATTTAAACCATTGTTAAAAATGTTTTGTTTTTTTTTTTTTTTTTTTCTGGCCAGCTGCAACTCCTTCTTGAAAAATAGCCCCAGTGAAAGAGAATTTGTTTTCATTTGAAGTCACTGTTGTAATTTTCTAATGGAACTGAGCTCTGATAGAAAATTCAGTGTTCTCAGAATGGAAAACTAGTACCTTATTGTAATTTATATATAGTACAGATTGGAAGAAAGACTTGTGCAGATTATAAAGAACATTAATACCATGGAAAGCAAAATTAAAAATTACAATTATTTTTGGCAAAATGAGGAATATTATAATAAAGAAAACACTGTGCTTTGCTGAAAGCAATAATTCATTTCAGAGCAATGAAAATTTGAGTCAAAATAAGCAGGCCTGCACTATACTTAATTAGAAAGGAGGTAAGTGAAATCAAGAACTCTAAGAAAATTCTTCAGTTTCATCTTTCAAAAAACTCTAAAAGCTCCCTCTTGGACTATCTGCAACCAAGAAGACTAAAGCTCTTTTAGAATTAAACCTGGCCAGAAAAGTTAAGGAAAACGAGAAATGGTTTTTCAGGTACATCAGCAGCAAAAGGAAGATTAGGGAGAATGTGGGCCTGCTGCTGAACGCAGAGAGTGCCCTGGTGACAGAGGATTCAGAGAAGGCCAAACTACTGAATGTCTTCTTTGCTTCAGTCTTTACAGCCAAGGCTGGCCCTTGGGAAACTCAGTCCAGCAAGAATAGCGGGATGGTCTGGGCAACAGAGGACTTGCCCTTGGTGGATGAGGAGGAGCTTAAAGACTTGTTGGCCAAGCTTAATACACATAAGCAATGGGACCTTATGGGATGCCTCCAAGAGCACTGAGGGAGCTGGCTTATGTGGCTGCTAAGCTGCTCTCCATCATTTTTGAACATTCATGGAGGACAGGTGAGGTGCCTGAGGACTGGACAACAGCCAATGTCACTCTAGCATTCAAAAAGGGCAAGAATGATGACCTGGGAAACTACAGGTTGGTCACACTCACCTCCACCCCTGGAAAGGTGATGGAATAACTTGTCTTCAATGTTGTTAATGAACAGATGAGGGAAAAGATGGTTATCAGAGGAGGTCAACATGGATTCACAAAGGGGAAATCCTGTTTGACCAAGCTGATAGTCTTATATGCAGGCATAACTGTCTGTCTAGATAAGGGGAGACCAGTGGATGTTGTCTAGCTTGACTTCAGCAAAACTTTTGATTCTGTCTCTCATAGCATCCTCATCAGAAAGCTCAGGCAGTGTGGCTTGGATGAGTGAACACTGAGGTGGATGGAGAGCTGCCTCAATGACAGAACCCAGAGGGTAGTGATCAGTAGCACGGAATTGACTTGGAGGTTTGTGGCCAGTGGTGTTCTTCAGTGATTGGTTCTGGGGCCAGTCTTGTTCAACGTCTTCATCAATGACCTGAATGAGGGGACAGAGTGTACCCTCAGCATGTTTCCTGATGAAACTAAACTGGGAGGACTGGCTGATTCCCCAGAAAACTGTGCTGACATTCAGCAGGATCTCGACTAGCTTGAGAGTTGGGCAGAGAGGAACCTCATGAGGTTCACCAAGGACAAGTGCAGAGTCTTGCACCTGGGAAGGAACAATCCCATGCACCAGACTGACCTGCTGGAGAGCAGCTCTGCAGAGAGAGTCCTGGGAGTCCTGCTTGATAATAAACTAACCATGAGCCAACAATGTGCCCTCATGGCCAAGATGAGTGTGGCCAGCAGGTGGAGGGAGGTTCTTCTCCTTCTCTCCTTTGCCCTGGTGAGGCCTCATCTGGAGTCCCGTGTCCAGTTCTGGGCTCCTCAGCTTAAGAGGGACAGGGAACTGCTGGAGAGAGTCCAGTACAGGGCCACCAAGATGATCAAGGGACTGGAGCATCTTCCTTATGAGAAAAGGCGGTAGGAACTGGGGCTGTTTAGTCTATAGAAGAGGAGACTGCAAGGGGGATCTCATTAATATTTACAAATATCTAAAGGGTGGCTGTCAGGAGGTTGGGGCATCCTTTTTTTCTGTTGTGTCTAGTGACAGGACAAGGAGTAATGGGTACATGCTGGAACACAAAAAGTTCCATTTAGATATAAGAAAAAACTATTTTACTGTTAAGAGCACAGGCTGCCCCAGGAGGGTGTGGAGTCTCCTTCTCTGGAGGTTTTCAAAACCCTCCTGGATGTGTTCCTGTGCAACCTGATCTAGGTGGACCTGTTCCAGCAGGGGGATTGGACCAGATGATCTCTAAAGGTCCCTTCCAACACCTACAGATGATTCTATTATTCTATGATCTGCATTCTGGAGATGGATCTCTAAGCGTAAAACCCACAGAAACAGATCAGAAACCTGATTGATAAATGAGTTAACTAAAATAAAACATTGCAAAAAGAAGCTTTTATATTACACTACCTCCCCCCGCCCCACCCCCAATCTTTGACACCAACTACTTGATTTTCTTCCCACAATCTAAACCTCACTTTTTTGCTAGTTACAAAATGGCATCATAGATCTCTAGATCTGCAGGACTAAATATTGCTCAATGTCAACATCAAATCGGAATTATGTTCTGATAGAAATTTTGTATTTAGAGAGGAAAGTAGAAAGCATTTTTGTGGCATGTTGATGTTTGGAAAACAATGGTTGTTTAGAATTGTTCAGCAGACTGGAATGTCAGAAATAGTCTGAGAGAAAATGGATTTGTTGGCAGAAGCAAAGTGGTCAAAGCCATGTGCTAAGTGCAGTTTGTAACACAGCTTTTTGATTTGCTCTCTACCTAGTTCCTAACACACCTGTGGATCTGGTTTTTGTGCAACAATATGTAGTTGCCTCGATGGGCTGTAGAATTTCAAAATGTACATTTTAAACTTACATTATCATAGCCAGCAGCCACATGTTAAATTCCTGTAATAGTATCAGCAAATCTAGAAAAGACTCCAAAACCTTTTTGGCTAATGGAAATTTTGAATTGTCAGTGAAGTTGTTTTGCCGAATATTTTCTTTTTAACATGTTTTTCCAACTTCTTGCACACAATGAAAAGATTTGAGTTTTTAAATGAATAATGTAGAAGATGGCTTTAGTTTAAACAGCACTGAAAGTTCCAGCCTGCAGGATTCTTGGTGGGGCTTCAGTGAATGATCTTATTTGAAGTAGAAATAGGAAGAATAATACTGAGTGCAACTAGACTGTGAAAGTAGAAATTCAACCAGTTATATCGGACAAGTGTCATTTGTTTTTCACTTATGAGTCCAAGCAAATCCTGAACTGTTTAGGGAAAATAATTGGGCTTTCACACCACAAGGTGTTTGTTAAGGAGAGAAGACGGGCATTTTGCTCTCTGGTAAAATACTCAGTTGGCCTCTTTAATTACAGAACTGGAATGACATTTTGCATAAAGAATAAGATTGCTTGAGAAGGTCTTTGCTTTGCTGTTTGATATCACACATGAGAATAGCAATCACATGGAAAATTTGAAAGTACTGAGGTGTAACCTGGTTTTGATATAATTAAAAGCTCCAACCTGAGTTTTCATAAGGATTTGTGACTTTAAAAAACAGAATCATGTCTGCTTATGTTTTCACTTGGAAAAAGTGTGAAACTTGGAAGGGGAAAAAAACCGAACTTTTTTTTCCTTATCCTTTTAAAGTTGTTTGAGTCTCAAAATGGTATTCAGGAAATATGATGACATCTTGGGAGAAGCAAAAATAAGTTTCATATTAACACTTAGAAAATGAAAAAAACCCTTTTTTTTTTCAGATTGCTCTGCAATGTGAATCAGCATCTGCTACATCAGAGTAGATGAATTAATTTTGTAGAACATGAATCTCCCCATCTAGGGCTTTGAGGATGCTCGACTCTTGTTTGCTAACTTGCAAAAAACTTAGCTTTGTAAACTTCTTTGCCAGTTCCTTCTTTATACGGATGCTGCTCAAAGAAACATAATACTGCTATGGAGAACTGGTATATCTAAAAATAAATCTCCCTATAAACGGAATTTATTCTGAGTCTCCAGGAGAAATGTGTTCCTATAATATTTGATAATGTGTAGCTACTGTTTAGATGCTGTGTAGATTGATCAGGGGACTGCAGCATCTTTCTTATGAGGAAAGACTTCAGGAACTGGGGGCTGTTCAGTTCAGAGGAGACTGCTGGAGATCTCATTAATATATACAAATATTTAAATGGTGGATGTCAGGAGGTTGGGACATCCCTTTTTTTCTGTTATATCTAGTGACAGGACAAGGGGTAATGGAAAAAAGCTGGAACATAAAATGCTCCATTTAAACATAAGAAAAAACTACTTCTCTGTGAGGGTGACGGAGCACTGGAACAGGCTGCCCAGGGAGGGTGTGGAGTCTCCTCCTCTGGAGGTTTTCAAAACCCTCCTGGACACATTCGTGTGTGACCTGATGGAGGTGAGCCTGCTTTAGCAGGCGAGTTGGACTAGATGATCTCTAAAGGTCTCTTCCAACCCTACCATCCTGTGATTCCTGTGATACTGTTGACATGCAATGAAAATAAACAAAAGTAATTTCCTGGCAAGAAAATATACAGAGGATGATAACATAGAGGGTAATACTACTGCTGTCATCAGTGCATTCTAATAGTAGCAACTGATAAATGGAAAGAGATTGCATTTGTACAAAGAGAAGTAGCATTGAATAATTGGAGATTAGCTATCGTTACTGTAAAAGCTGTGATAATAATACTGAAACAACAGATCTTCTAAGATTGTGTATGAGGACATTAGCAAATGTGCTGAAGACAGACAAAGTCAGTTTAGTGGTACTAAAAATAGCTGCTGTGTCATCCATCATTATCTCCTAAAACTTTATATTACCAGAACTTTGCAGGTACCTCACTGACTATATCTGGAAATCCTGTGTGGTTATAGTTGCGTTTATATCTGAAATGCAATTCAGGCTTCTTTGATTTGACAAAGAGAGAGATAAAGAACTTTTAAAGAAAGATAATTTTCACAGGGACATTAAAATATCTTTTTTTTTCCTGAATCTTGAATTCTAACTATCCCTGCAGATGTTTATTGAAATAAAAAAATAAAATTCTGTTTGCACTAAAAAAAAATCTGCAGAAATTGAGTTCCTTTTTCTCATGTCTTCCTCATCAGCTTCATTCATGGACACTTACTTCAATGTTTTGAAAGACATATGGTGATTCTTTCACATTTAAAAAATGTATCATCTATTTTAGTGCACTTTTGCAGGAAGGCTTGGATGCAGTGTTGTAGCACTTTAAGGTGATGGAATTTCTAGAAATGCAAACACCATATCACCACAGAAGCTACCAGCAATTCCATAATCTTTCCACTCTTCTTCTCACTCTTATGTTTTGAGGCTGAGACAGAGAATGGAAAAAGTCCCCTAAACCCTCTCCGCTGACAAAATCACTTAGGAATGTGAGATACAAGATATGGGTAGGAATTTATTATTGCTCCTCCTATCATCATCATCATCATCATCATCATCATCATCATCATCATCATCATCAATAACTGCGGTGGTGGTATTGTTACGATTTTCTTTCTATTTATTATCAATAGGTCAGTATGTTGGCTATACAATAAGTAAGTTTGATGTTACATGTTTTTGCCTTCAAACTTTCAGTCACCTAAGAGTTGAAAACCAGCTACATTTTTTGTAATAAGTCAAATGGCCTGCTTTACCTTTCAGTTGCAACAGTGCAAATCTTGTCCTTGTTGAAGCCTGAGGGAGTCTTCTCAGGCTAGTGAGTCATATGATTTCAGAAAAAAAGCACATAGACACATTTATTTCAAGTAACCCAGGGTTAGGTTCTGAAAAGCCTCCCATAGGTCCTACACACATTTCTGACTTGCAGGAAGCTGGAAATTCAGATGTTCCCTGCAAACTGCCTTTTTTAGGGTGTTTTTTTTGTACTCATTAGGTTACTGTTAACTATTCATCTGTGACATTTGTGCTTTCAAAAGTGTAGTTGTTTGTTAGCTAAAACTTTTGTAAGTGAGAAACAGCTGTGTAGAAGTCTTAGGTGATCTTAGGTTGTTGTAGGTTGTTGTCTTGATTTCTTCAGTTGGTTATTTTCGCTAGCTTTTCAAATTTTTTAATTGTGTTTCCTTGAGCTCTTCTCACATTTTCACACCAGCTAATGAGAACAGCTCTTTCTGTGCCGGATTTACTAAATCTGATTTATTTCAAGACTAGAAGCAAAGGATTTTAAATTCTAAATACTTTAAAAAGTTGCAAAGTCATCCCAGAATTCAGATTCTTTGAGACTGGGACAAGAGAATAGGTGGGGGAAAGGTGATCTTAAAGAGCTAGTTGCACTTCCATCATTCACCCTAACCTGTATTTTTTTTTTTGTTGGGTATTTCTATTTGTTTGTTATGGTTTGAGGTGGATTACATTAAGTTTCATTTTCTTCCCCAAAGTGAGTATCCTGGTCTGTTTTGTCCTTCAGGAGTTCCCGGGTCTGTGGTATTTAAGTCATGGACTTTTGTCCCTGGATGGGCCTAAACCACGACAAGAAGCATCAGCAGTGCCACTCACTTTGGGCACAGTATTTGAGAATGTGGCATGTGCTTTCATTTCTCCTATATAGTCCTGACAGGTATGAGTGAAACTAGGTTCATTGGAAGGGAGAGTGGAAATGCAGAAACTTCATATACCATCATCTTGATACCTTCTCTGTTTACAGGCTTTTTGGCTATAAGTATGTTTACAAATCAGAGAAATAGTGATATTCAGAGGCTAGGATTCCGGTCTGCATCTTTTACAGCAGCAACCTTAATAAGATGATGCATTTATGTCCAGTATTTGCTCACTTTAACCCTGGTGCTCGTACTCCCTGCCTTTGTTCTAGTCCTGTCTTTCTGAGACTTTGTCCAATCACAGTCTCTCCCTTCCAGTGTCTTCATTTCAGTCTCATTGACATCCTTTGTCTTGTAGATCTCTCATGAAAACCCAAATCTCTGTTACTGTCTCAGCCCTTGTTGGTCACTACTGTTTGACTTGTTCTCATCATATATAACCTACTTCTGAACCACACAGCTTAGTTTAATTTTCCCCCTACATTTCTCACCTAATTTTAATGTTGATCTCTCTTGCCAGTTTGCATTTAGATGGCATTCAGCAACTATCCACCTTTGCAATGTCAGATCCAATAAGGGCTGAAAGTGTCTAGAGCACTAAGAGTTGAGCACTGTGGGAATGTGTCTATGCGTTGATGCTCAGGAAATGTGAAACTGTGATTTTTTCAGACAAATTTGAATAGATTCTTAGCAGAAATGTAGTTCAAGTCACAATAAAACAGTCTTATAAAAGAAACTTTGATAAATGGGAGAGAGTTTTCAGTTTTCTGGCTTTGCCATTCCATGAGCCTTTGGGCAGCATGGTTCAGCTGGGTTTCTCCTGGGCCCTGTAAGGAAGAGGAACAACAGAAAAGTCTCCTGTCTTTCACAGAGAGATCCATGATCCATGTCTCTCATGTCTCTCTGCTGTCTCTCATGTCTCCCTGCCAGAGCAGGGAGCAGTGGTGGAATTTCTACAGTAGAGGAAGTTGGAGTTGGCAGGTGCACACCTTTGTACAGATCTTACCTCCCTAGTCTGTCTCCTCTGTAGCAGCCTTCACTAGCTGGAACCTACAAAGGGTGCTGAGAAGTGCTCTTCTAGGGCTTGTGCAGGGTGCACAGTGGCTTTTCCTGTCATGGTAGAGACATCTACAGCAGCTTGTTCTGCTGTCTGCGTGCTCAGCCAGCCATTGGCCAGTACTGCTACTTCTCAGCTCCAGAAGTCCTGAATGGAGGAATCACATCAGCTGTCAGAAGCAATGTGCAGTTAGGGTAGGAGAGGCTGAAGCACCTCACATTTACCCCATTGGCCTTGTCCCTGCTCTTTTCTCTCCCCTCTGCTCTGTGTGCCCACCAGGGCTGCCACTCTGCTCAGCACACCCCCAAGCTGGTGGCAGTGACAGAGCTGCAGCACCGTGTAGATGACAGCCTTCCTGCAAGGTGCCATTAACTGTCGTGTGAGTTTCTGTTAAATAAAGTACAAATGCCTCATTTACACTGTTATTTTTCAAACCATATGAGGTTCTGAATCTCTTCTTATAAAGAGAAGAAAACCTCAAAGGTCTGAGAGAAAACAGAAGTCAGATAATAACTGCAGTGAAGGAGAGAACAATTCCCAGATCAGGAAAGCAGAGCAAACCAATTAAGTGTTGGTTTTATTTCCCGCAGCATGTGGATGAAAGATACCAAAACTTCAGGAATTATGAGTGTGAAAGCACTTTAGGAGGGGTCTCAAAAGAGAAGAAAGTTTGAAGTGCCCTGCTTTTATCAGTTGAGATGTTATTCAGTGTTTCTTTTATTGTCAGACCTCTTAGTCATGTGTGCATGCTTGGCTTTTCTGAGTGATACAGGTCAAGGTAAAGTGCCAGGCAACAGTTTTAAATTTAGGGGTTCCTAAAACACACTTCTGTTGATGAGGCATTCAGCATAATGCTGTGTTGTGACATTTTATGGAGTAATTCAAAAAAGATAAAAACCCCGTAAAATTTGGAAGAACCAGTAAGACATGACTGTTTGGCTAGAACTTCCTAGATCAATCAGTTAAGCAACCAGACTAATTAATTTTGTTTCCAAGGGCGTATTGTTTTGTTTTGTATTTTTGTTAAGGGCTGCTGAAATCTCCCAGTTTAACAGCATTTTAGAAACTCAGGTTCTTTATTATTAGACATATGTAGCACTGTTCAAGACCCAACAATATAGATTTTTCTTTTTCTCTTTTGGTCTCTCTTACTTTTTAAGACACTGCCCTTATTTTGACAGGCTTGAGGGGTTGACCTGTGAGACATTAAATAAATAAACTATTGCTAAGGTTACCGAACACTGTATTTGAGTAAACAGATGCTTCCAACAGCTATAACTCACATACACTTTAAAAGAAGCATTATTGCTCAAATCATGTGAGTACTTGATAATCTTATGTTCCTGTTTCAAGTTAAGTGCTGTGGTGGACAGCTTTCTGAATTTAATGTTTTTTGCCTGCTAATGTTTTATTAATTTATTAAAGGCTGGAAAACTGATCTGTTTGAGATTAAACTATTTCCCAATGCTTACATAGAGAAACAACATAAATCACAAAATACATTATTTTCTCAAAGTAGACCTTGGCATAATCAGGCATCCAGCTTCTTTTGGAATGAATCACACATAGAAACTGATCTGCTCACTTCAGTAGTGACTCATTTCTAACATATGTCTACTTTAGTCCTTAGCTTGTGAAACAAATTCACCAGCATAAATTTGACCTAACCCCAGAGTTTATTTCAGTCACTATAGGTTCTTCTCACGTCATGTTTTGCATGATGGAGTGACTCAGATGCCTGAAAATAGGAACAAAACAGTCTCTAGTGTGAATGGGATGAAACTTTGTCTCCTTTTAAAATTCATACACCAAAGCACAAAATGTTTCTTATTGTTTGAAAACTTCAAGGAAATATTGACCTCCTTTGGTAAAAGGAGCATCAATTGCCTTGTGAAAATAAGCATAAATTGTTTTGACTCTTATTTCACTTCAGAAACAGCTTGGTATCTGAAACAGTCTCCATCATGTGGTCAGATATAACCCGATTTCAGATATTTTCATTATCAGGAAAAAGGGAGGAAAGTGGCAGCATGAGGTCACTGAAAAAAGCTTTAGCTGGTGATGCTTTCTGTTGCTGAAATCTGTGGAGTTTGTAGTGTGTATCTATTCAGGTATTACTACAATCGAAGAAAATGAGACACTAGGGTAAATAACCTTTTAAACCTTGTCCTAACCAGTCTGATGTCTAAGACGTTGCCATTTTTCTGTTCTGTGTAAGCAACTGAGTGGGGGAATCTGGATAGGAATAGCTATTTATATTTACCATCTGTCTAATCTTACTATTTTTGTGTTTTTACTGTTGCCTACATATTCAGTCAAACAAAGATATATGGAAAGGCCATCAATTTTGCAGTATTTTATCTCTGTCGTTGTTTTGTGTTTGATAACTGCCCGAAACCAGTGGAATTACCTGTAATTTCATTTATTTCAGGGAACTAATGAAAAATATAATGTTTTTTAAACTTAATGATACTCAACATTTTGTATTTCCCTATATGTCACCGAAATGACTGTAAGCATAGCATTTCTTCATATAGAACCTTATACAATGCTGTAAACTGCAATGTTGTGGGATGCATAAGTTATGTGTGGGAGCCATTTAATATCATGGTATACTTACTAATGTTGTGTATCTTGTATAAAAATTTTCACATTATCTTTTGTCTTCATTGTAAACTACCATTGTAAACTACTTATCCTTTCTGTGTTTCCCTGTGGAGAACAGTTAATTACTCTAGCTCCATCTTTCCTACCCCATGAAATGAATAACCACAGGAGAGGCTGTAGCTTTAAGCTTAAAGAGATGGGAGGAGATAGGGACTCTGGGATAATTATTTCCATGACAAAGGATTACTGTGCAATTTTACTTTCTACTTCAAATAAGATGCCTTAAACAGCAGTGTTGGATCATGCTTGCTCCACAATTGGACTATATCCCTTTCCTTGTGCAATATGCATATTTTTTTATAGTGACAATACTTGCTGTAATAATATCTAGTTCTAGGGCCTTTAATTTGGGGCGACTGGGATAATGAAATGCTCAGAAGAACTTCTAGCAAGACTTGCTCATGTTTTTGGATAGTCTGATGCATATCTGTTTAGTCTAAAGGTTATTCATTCTGCTTCTAGGCCACAAGGAAACCACAAGATCTTGCAAGAGGGGAAGAAACACAGATATAAAGATTAACCTCTACAATCAAAAGATATAGTCAGAGTGATTTTTGCAGGATTATAGCTGGATCCTCTTGTATAGCTCTTACCAGTTCTCACCAACTGACTTAGTTTTGAGCTATGCCAAGTGTTACTATCTTAAATAAAAATTCAGTTGTGAGTTTGGAGGAGGTATCAAAGATTAAATAACTCAGTGAATGAAGTTAATTCTCTTTCTCCATGATGGTATTTTGTCTTTTTGTGATGTAGGCATGTTTTCAGGCATCTCTGTGTTATAGAATGCTGACGAAATGCAGCTTCCCGTAAAGGTACTGCTGACATTAACAAAGGATGTTGTACTAAAGGAAAAGTGCACCAGACATATGCGTCTGGTGTCCCCAAAGTCACAATTCTCTCCAGCGTGCTGGTGCATATTCCAGTTTTTTTCTACCTGATGTGTCATTCACTGAATCAGTGTACACTCAGTCTGTGAAGAAATTATAAGAGTGAAGAGAATGTTTGTTTTTCTGATTAAGAAGAGATATGTGTGATTTCTTCAAGTCTCCTTCATTAATTTGTCACTTCTTGCTCAAGCTGTCCAGACTTGACATAGCTGAAGGTGACCTGATTCTGATCTCTGTCAAATTCCATTGACGCTGATATAAGGAAGTGCTGCAGGAAATGTGTAGTTGAGTGGTAGGACATAATTACACTAGCCACTCAAGCTAGTTATGCATGATGTGTCATCTTAAAGATAACACAGATTTAGCCTTTTTGTCTGTTTACTGATTTATATTTTTTTTCTGGCAAGTTTCCAGACTCCTAGTTGAACGATTAATCACACACAGCAGAAGTTGCACAGACTAATAGAGGGAGGAAAGCGAGTCTTTTGACTATTTCTCAATGCAATTCTATGTCCTAGCCATAATTTTTAAGGCCTTAACTTGGGAGAGTTATTACTCAGAGACTTTTAATTAGGTATTTGAAGGTTACATGTTTTTAAAATTATGTCTGATGTACTGACAGAGGAGATTGATTGTAACAAAGATACATTCTTGTTCCTGATCCAGAATTAGCCTGATGTAAGAAACAATTGACAGTAAATAATTGATTAGAAGACTTTTAAAAAGAAACTTTTCTAATGTTTGCTCTTAATGAAGACCTTTTATTATACAGCAGATTTCCATTCCAAATTCAGATGAGCTACCTGCCACACTGGTTTTACCAAATGATATGATTCTGCTTTAAAAAAATGACTGTAATGGTATCATTGGGCCCATTCTCCTATCTGAACTGTTATTTTGAGTGTACTTGGTTTAATCTTTCTCACTACAAACCAGTCAATTTACTCAAGTCTGTGAGAATCGCTGTAATTTTGCAATTTATGCATCATGTTCTACAGGAAAATCAAATTTTGACACCCAAAGAGTAAACATTTAAAAAAAAAATCTCCTATGTTACTCTGCTGCCTCTCCTAGCTGCGGTTTGTGAGAAACCATTAGCATACATTTGAATTCTGAGAAAAGCCTAACCTTGCAATTCCAAGAAAAATCTTGGAAAACTGCTTTCAGAAAAAAAGAAGCCTCTGTCCTAGAGAAAGGTTTTAGCTTAAGGAAGAACATCCTTATTGTTTTAAATGTCTTCCAAATGATGTACCGCTTTTGTGGGACTCCTGTTTAGCTGCTTAACTCTGCAACACCTTGAAATGGGAAATGAATCGTCTTGTTCACAGCTGTGGATTCTGCGAGGTCATGGGAAGGTTTGTGGCAATGATGATAAAACCTCTTTGTGGATCTGTTACATACTAAATAATTCTGTTGATGATGCAGAACGTTATACAGAGAATCCTAGTCTTCCTCTAACTCTTTTCAACCTTCTACTAAGCAGTACATCCTAAATCTAATGTAGGTAATCTAATGTTTGTTCTTGCCCCTTGAGTCAACTTCCCTACAATTCTTCATTCTAGGAAGTTTTGTGCCTTGCTTCTGGGCTTAGCTCCTAGCTGAAATCTGAAATGCCCAACAGATTCTTTCATCGTGTTCCTTTATAATCTATGTTTCAGGGTATTTTTTTTATACTCAGGAGAATTTTAATTTCAAATACTTTATTGAAAAAAAGTAAAAAAAAAAAAGTGTAGTTGAAAAATATGATTCTGCATCCTCCTGCCAAAATTTGTCAAATCAGTGGTTAAGAAAGAAGTTTCTTCCAAGCTCTTGACGTAGGCTGGTAGCTCATCAATGAAACCTTTCATTTTAAAAAAGAATTTGAAATGTAAGATGTAGAAGGCAAGGAGGGGTTGGAAAAGTAGTTTGTAGCAGTAGATTACATCCTTCACGTCATTTAAAAATCAATCTTAATAGGAACCAGAGTCTGTATTCATCAGAGCACTGTCTTTCAGTCTGATAAGGGTATATGCAAATACCTTCATTGAACCAGAGTGGTTTAAGTCTGTGCTAAAAATAAAGCATGTCTACACACATTTTACTGAATCAAAAGTGGTTTGCTGTGAGATAACCCCAGTACAGTTTTATCATTGCTATGCAAGTGTTCAGCAGTAGGTAGAAGAGCTCAAAACTATTATTCCTTTCATTTCAAGCCAAGTCATCCTCTCACCTGGAGGTGATTTTAGCTGTACTTTTTAATAGATTGAATTAGTCACAAATCTCTCCTCTATAGCTTCCTACTGTGAAATGCTTCTTCCTTTTTAAACTTAAAACCAGTGTACATGGTTCCAGCGATTTCTTGTTATACAGGTACCAGAGGTTTCTATAATTAATAAATTTTCTAAGACTGTGGTTGTTTTTTAAAACAAATTAATATTTTTTAATTCTGCAGAATGTTAATTGTATGCTGTACTCTTGTAATTTTTATTCTGTGTTCCTATGAATTTTTGAAAAAAAAGATAACTTAGTTTTACAATGCTATAGCAAAACACATTGCTTTACATAACTGTCATTAAAGTGGTTAATCATATCAGAAGAATATCTAATTTGTAACTGAGCATCTGAGGTTACTCTAGAATGTAATAATTTTCAGATCTCACTGAATTAAATCTGATAAGCTGTGGCTGTGTAAATAGAATGGTTACAAGCAAAATTTCCTTTGAGAAGGTATTTATTTTACATTTTTTCTAATATCCATGTATATTTTGGCAGTCTCCTGCAAAGCTGCTCAAATATTTGAAGGTAGAATAATATTAATTTCTAGAAAGTGATAAAATCATCTTAATGATGCATATTGAAATTAATAAATTCAGTTTATTAGTAGTCTGAAAAGGTGACTTCAAACTCGAAGTATCATAGTTGAATTTATTCTTCCAGATTATACAGAGTGAGCTGTTAAATTATTTTAAATTAAAGATCAGGAAGACAAAACAGAGTCTTACTTTTGTTACTTAAATGATTCAAGAATAGATAAATAATATATATATGATTCCTTTACAAGTGCTTTTCCTGTAAGTCTGAGCTACATATCTCAACATTGATTTCATCTCAAGATCAAAAGTAACATTGACAATGCATTTTCTCATAGAGCGTAGATGTTAGAGTGGTATATAAGATGCCAAAAAGATTGAAGAAACCCCAAACTGGCTGGAGTTGGCTCCAGCTAACTATAGTATGTAACAAACCACTCTTAGTGCCCTTGAATCTGTGTATAATATTGTGTATAGAACTGGAAAACACTGGGAGGTGGTGATAAGCCATACTTGTAATTCAGAAAATCACAGATGAACTATCTTTTCAAAACTAGTTCTTTTAATAAAGTATCTGACAATAGTTAGGTATTTTTCTCTTGCTGCTTAATGTAATTCTCAGGGTAAAGAAATAAATACTTACAGTGTTTATATACTATTTTTAAACTGCTTCAAAATCAGAACAGAGACAACAATGGCAGAATTTAATCTCAGTCTTTAATTCTAATGATTATCCTAATGATTATCCTAATGATTTGTTTATCACAGCAGAGCTCAGCTCATTCATGAGTTGTTCTGTTATATCATGAGTTATACAGTAGTATTTCCATGCAACAGGAGTTGAGAACTTTCCTCTGTACTTTTATTCTGGTTCATTTAGCAGGTATTTTTTCAGTCACATTAAAAAAAACCAAAAACAAAACAGCCAAACAAAAACAAACCCAAACCCTATAAACTTAAAAAAAGAGAAAATTTAAAATCACATATTAGTCTTTCCTATGGATCAGAACTAAGGGGAGCAAGTCATATGCCTGATCCCACTCTGGGACTGAGTGGTAAGCATACTCTGGTAGAGATACCACAGGCAGAACTCCACTTTTGGGATGAACAGCAGAACTAGTGGAGACATAGTGTCTGGAGAGCATCAACTTGTAAGAGTCAGAAGCTACTGGAAAACTTGTTTAGAGTAATTCTGGTCTCTGAAAATGTCACAAACTAATAAGAGTGGCAACATACCATCAATAACTGCTTGGAGAGGCATCTTTGTGAATTTTGTGGGAGCATCCCAAGCCTTTTTTTTTTTTTTTAAGGGAGAAAAATACATGTCCACTAAGGCTCAGAAGGTTGAAGCAGCCGTTGGAATTGCTCTTCCAGTGCTAGCACAAAGGACTATTTACACATACCTTCCATCCCTCCCTTTTCATGCTGCAGCTCTTGGGCTGCCTGAAGGATATCCTTAGGACCATGTCCTCGGAGTGGAAAATTTGAGTTTGTGCCTTTCTATGCTTGTTTCACCTGATACTTGTTGTGAAGATCACATAGGTGAGTACAAAAGAGGACATTTCTCTAACTCCATTTTCCTGAGGGATATTTTGTGTGCAAACAATATAGTACCCTTTTTTGGGGGGGCGGGAGGGTGTTGTTTTTTGTGTTTTTTGGCAGATATGGTTGCATCAAAACAGATCTATTTTTGCAGCTGTTCCTAGCACCCTACAAAGTTTATGCTTCTTCTTTCCAAATTTTGAGGAATCCTTACATAGCTGAGGTGCTGGAGATAACCTCAAAGCCACTAATTAATATTCCAGAATGTTAATGGCATAACATGTAGAGGAAAGTGGGTTACTAAGGAATGACAGTAATTGCTCAGTAACTGCAGATGTACCACAATGCTGTTATAAATTTGAGTTGTAACACTATGTAACCATCTCCATCCCTGCATCCACAATATCCTGCTGAAAGAGGAATATTGGCATTCTGAAATTTAGCACATTTCATTTAATCCTAGAGAAGTTTGTTAAAAACTGGGAAAACAGATTTAAACCTAGGAGGATAAGGGAATATGAAGTTTCATTGGCTTTAGGATTGGCTGTATTTGAGTAGTTGCCTTTAGTTTGCTTGTCCTCATCCCCTAGTGGTAACTCTCTGCAAGTGTGGGAAATATAACACATTAATTGAAACTTAAAATAAGTATACTGGCCTGTGCATTAACTCTACTAAAAGGGGAGTGCTTTGGGGGGACTGAGCATGCCCAGTGCAGACTGAATCCTCAGCAAAAATGTTGTGATTATTACAGTTCTCTCTTATTAATATTTTTCAGAGGTTACACTGGTCTTATTCAGATGAAGTTTTGCAGTCATCACAGTTTCTCAGAAGGTAATAATTTAATAATCCAGAAGCAAGAATTCAAATTTTAGGCCAAAAGAGTTAGTATTTGCCTAAATCTGGAAGAATTAAAGAAGTATTAAATGATGGAGAATAGTAATTTCAGAAAGTAATTAAAACTTTGACAATCCTGAAAGGGCATAGAGAAGTTTGTCATAGTCATTTAATTCATTCAACGATTGCTGCTATGATAATTTAATTTTTACTCGGGCAGTTAATAGTGTCTTTTTAATATCTTGCATTGTGTCACTTGTGTCTTTGTGTCTTAGTAGACCCTGAAAGTCTCACCTGAGATTGTGAACTCTTTGTGCTCGACATAACTATTATACAAAGTAATCACAGAGACTAAAACATGAACTGTGAACTCTTTGTGCTCGATATAACTATTATACAGAATAATCACAGAGACTAAAACATGAACTGATGTGGGTGATCTATTGTCCTGCTCAATGTACAATTGGAAAGCCTGATGATCCTTAGAAACGACATCCTTATGTGTCTGATAAATTGCAGAAGTGGTCCTGTTTCTTCTTAGACACGTTACACTACTTCAGGCCTAGTCTTCCTCCCATGGCTACTTTCAGATCTTTCTTTGAGTAATCCTCAGTGCAAATCTCATCAAATGCCAGGAATTTTCAGACAATCGCCAACGTCACTAGAAAGAAATGACTTTTTACTCTTCATGTCACTTCAGTCTTAGACTTCCCTGGGAAATTTGGTCAGTAACCAGACTAAAATAAACATTTAAGCATTTTGAAAATGTCATTGCAGTTCTATTTTTTGAAAAATTCTTGTCTTGTTCTTGGCTTATAATATCATTGACATGACTTGGTCATGTTTTGTTAAGTTGGCCTTGCAGAGAAGAAATGTGATGTAGATTTTTGGGAGAAGGTTAAGAGGGTACATGAGGTTGTTTAAAGATTATTATTTGTCCTTGTAAACAGTTCTAGGTTTGAACTGATCTCCTTCTAAATGCAGCTGCTGCTGGCTCATGGAAAAACATTGGTTTTCTGGCAGAAGGACCAGGAAAAACACTGAAAAGGGGGCTAGAGTGAATACATTTGGTGAATAGAATGGAGATTTCCTGAGAGGCCATGTAGTGCAAGGATTCCAGCTTGGACAGCATATCAGAAGGCCATGAGAAAGTGATGCAGCTGTAACTTGTCCTGATACAGTGAGATATAAGAAACAGGGCACGTATCTGCCAAAGACTTGGTTGATGAAGAAAGGCAAATCACATCATATATTAGTGCCTTCTTTCTGTTACTTTTAACGTCTGTTCTCTTGAGAACATTTTTAGAAAACTTAGTCATTGTATAATGTTAGCAATAGATTTCCTGGGATTTCTGGGACTTTCTGGGTATTGCAACCTTAAATGTTTCTTGGGGAAGTGTTCTATTTATGAAGCATCTTTATGTAGTCAAGTCAGTGTTCTGTGTTTGAGCCAAATCTACTCTCTTGTCAACATGAAACTATTATTGGGATATTATGTAATTTCCTCTACTTCAGTATTTTTCATGATGATGATAACTTTCCTATTGTAGAAGAAATAGGTTATATTTCACTAGGTGGAGGTTTGAAGTTGTGGCAAGAAAAATTTATCAGTGAAGGTAAAAATCGAACATGGTTGAAATTTGCCAAGTTAGTTTCACTGTAACTGTGTGTATGTTATGCACTTTAAACACTCATGATTTGATGTTGGAGAAAAACTGCTGTCAGAAAGTTAAAAGATAGGAATGTTGGCTATATTGTTTTACAGAGAAGTACTATCCCCAAACAACTGCTAGGAAAAGAGTCAGTTTCAGACATACAAGACTATTTAAATGTTCCTTATTTATTTGTAGGGTATATCGAATACATATATTATATGTAAATATGATATTTAGAGGAATTGCCATGGAAAAAAACCATATACTTGATACAGAACGTAATGTAATTAATGTTAAAAAGTTATATACAAGCAAAACCAAGACAAAAGTACTCTCCAGCACTATTTGCAGCACATTTGTGCACAAATTTTTTTCTGCAAAAATACTGTGTGTTTAGTTTTCCAAACTGAATGTCTACTATGTTTTCTGATATAAGGATAAATCACACGCAAATATACTGTGAACATGCCATGAAACTTTGCTCTGATCCAAATTTTCATCCAGGTAGGACAAAATTATTGAATCCTTCTTAGTTTGGATAGGGCCACAACAGGTTGTCTGATCCACCTGCCTAAGGGGATCAAGGCAGTAAGAGGACTGGAATTGCCAACTAATTATTGCCATAAGGAGGTTGGCTATAGTTTTCAACACAGGATCATTTTTTGAAACACACTGCCATTTATAGAAACTCTATTTTAGATAACTAAAATTTTCTTTACAGTTCCAATTATGTAAATATTTTAAATGGTATTTCAGATTTTGGCAGTAAATCTTGAATTAGTTGTGTACTCTTTTGTAGAGGTGACTTTAGATGTACAGAACTCCTACTGACCACCAAAAGTTTTATCTGACATAAGAAGACAGCAATAATATCTATAATTAAACTTTAAATGTAAAAGCATTTCTGGCATTATTTCAGTTTTCAGAGCCTTTCAGAGCACTGGATTTTTTGAAGAGAAAATACACTGCTAAAATCACTCTCCAGATTAAACAGAATTTCTATATAAAAGAAAATTTTCTTATGAGGACTGTTGTTTTGTCTGTTTTCTCTTACCGAATTCCAACTAGTGCAGTTTTTCCTTCCTGGCTATTTTATTCATGAAAATGATAGCTCAAATTCTAGATACCAAATGTGACTACCAAGAAAGTTTGATACGACTGTTCCTTAGAAGTCATCAAAGATACACAAAAGCATGTGGATAGCTGCATATGCATGTAACGAGTGTTTTTTTTCAAAGGGGGCTGATACTGTGTTTGCATTAAACTTCTGAAAAACTGCTTGAAAATATTCTCAGTGAGAAAGAGTTTTGTATTCTTCCTTGGCTCAGACCTACATAAACAACTGTATGCACTTGGATAAGCACAAAAAGCAGAGGAGACTGATCATGGGACAAAGAAGGGAATCTCAGGCAAGACTTGGATGATTGCTCATACTGATATTTTTTCATTGCAGATTGTTTGCCTTGGGGTGCCAAGAATTTTCAATATGCGTTAAGAGGAGCTGTGTGCCTGCCTACTGTCTGCACAGATCAGACTTGTATGGTTTTAGTATTACATATTTCAGTTGGTTTGTTTATCATAATATAGCTGGGCTTCTAAACTCTGCAGTTGAAATTACTGCAAGAAGTGGAATAATATGTTGCATTTCATAATTTCATGCTGTGTGTCACAGGAGTTGTTAAGCTGTGTTGCTTGCAGATTTTATGGAGGTGTAGATGCAAGAACAGATAGATGTCTGTTTATTTGCATAAAAGGAGTTAGTCACTTTCTGGAGCCAAAACCTCAGGGGTGGGCTCTGTTTGGCCTCAATGACTTCAAGCTTTCCTATCAATGTTTGTTTGAATTAATTTTCTATTTTGATGCACTAAGTTGTTGTGGTTGAATTTTTTTTAGAAGTACTGACTGCAGCATAAAACAGATCAAGCCATGATTGTCAGTACTAAGCTAGTAAGCATAACTGACCCCTATTTTATAGAAAAAAATGAAGGCCCTAATAAAGGTTAAAATGGGCTGAAAAAATCATAAATAGAGAATCTCATCAAGAAGCTTGATTAGTTTTATAGGTCAAGAAAAGCTAAAGTCTCTCAATATTAGGGTCTTTTCTGGAAGAGAAATTTTGATATAGATGCATGAATCCATGAGATTGACAAGTTCAAATATTGTGGCCCTGCCTACTTTACATACATTTCTGGTAGCCCACCACTTTTATCCTGTTTTCAGTGGTGTGGAAAGCCTGGAGTGAAACACCATAGTGAGCCTACACTTCTCACACATCTCTGTTATGGCAGTATGTTGAGTCTAATATCTTGACTCACAAATATGGACAGGAATGAGTGCATCATTTCTGTGCTAATGATGGTTAGTTTGGTGTTCACCTTTTGTGAGATAGTGCTTCCTAGAGAAAGGTTGGAACTGAGTCTACAATTATGGACGAACTGGGTTTTTTAGCTCAGATGGTCACCATGGGCAAAACAAACTTGGGAGATTTGTGCTTATTGCCCATTAACAGAAACTTCTGATTGGTGTTTTGTTTACTAAGAAGAAAAGAATATAGATAATTAAACAAAGAAACACCTTTCCTTCCCTTTCTCTGGGCTCAGTTTTTGCAAACACCTATCCTCCCCACTTCTTAGCCTCAGCTTCTCTCATTTTCATTGAGGATTACATTCAATCTGTACTAATTCCTCTAGTAAGGAAAGGAGCTGTGAAGAATGCTCATGTGTGGTGTGCAGATTTTGGTCTGCAGTTCTGACCTTCTTGCTGGTCCTCTGTTGCTGGTCCTCTGTTGCTGCTCTTTTAATTAGTGCCCTTGCCATCATTTAAGTTGCCCATGCACTGCAGCCCCTCAAGGGCATCCCTTATCTTGTCATGTGGCAATTAGGGACCTGCCACTCAACACACACACACCCTACCACCAGTGTGTGTTGTTGAAGATGTTTGATTTGATACTTAAAATGTTCATTGAATGTAGGTAGGGAATGGCACTTCAGCCCAGTTAGAGACTTGTCTGCAAGAGGAGTGACCCAGGTTCTGCTCTCCAGCCTGTCTAAATTCCAATTATTTTACTTTACAGATCAGAAGAGCTTTGGCAGAGGTGCCAGAATGAAAGAGACTTGGCTTGACTGATTCCAGAAAAGATACCTGAAAGGTAAGAGTCCTTGATTCAGGCACAACTCTCAGACTGAACTCAGACATGAATTTAGAGTCAAGACACTGAGATCAGACATGAGTAATTTTATTCCAAATTTTTCACATCCCATGTGAATGCTTTTCCATCCAGCTAGTTAACAAAGTGTGTCAGTCACCACCATGATTATGTACCTGCAAGGAGCCTAATCTTGTCATTCAACATGTCTTTAGTTCAACTCTTGGCCTTAGGTGTCAGGTGACCCAATCACTGGTTTTCTGGAGATCTCAGGTGGGACTAACATCCCTTGAGCAGGCCAGAATATTTCAGGAATGTCAATAACACAAGACTACAGTCATGTAGGTACATTTCAAGCAAGGAAGGGATGTGCAAATGTTTTCAGGCAGTCTGAACAATAGATAGGTGTCTGTCTGGGATATTCTGAGATGCACTATTTGTCCTAAAGGCTTAACATTTTGTTTTAAGCATAAAGGTTATGATTTTATGGATGAGATTAGTTTCATAATTATCATATTAAAATAAAGTAGAAACTACAAAAGACTGTGAAAGAATAGGGTACTTTCAAGGTTTGATGATGAACAAACCGTTAATGATTCCAGATATTTCTTGACTACAAGAGCCTCATTATATTCTCTTTTCCCTATAAGATATTGTATCAAACATAATAGATTAAAATAAGTGGCTGAAGGTTTAACTAGTTTCGTCACCCATAGAAGTATCTGGCAAAGTTTTATGTGTGGGGGTGAATATGTTCACAGGAGCTGCTTTGCATTTCTTAGTACTTCCAGCTTATAAATGCAAGTAAAAAGAGAAAAAAAAAAATAGATGTGTGGTTGTCCAGAACACTGCAATAGTTGCAGTTCAGTGCACTGAGACCACACACAGAGCTTCTATCAGTTAAGTTGACGAGAACAGTGTAAATTTGTGATCATCTCTGACATTTTGCAGTGAAGTATACATCTGTATTTTTTGTTTGTCAGAACATTTGTTTCTTTTGCTTTGGCTTACTGGGACACAACTTTTCTTTTTCTGTAATAGAACATTCCAGTTCTGACTAAGCTACATTTGAAAAAATACAATCTTATTCTCATACCACTGACATCTCATACAAAGAGGAGTATGTTGTAGTTACTTGTTATTCTTACACTCAAGGTCATTGTATCCCTCGCTCAGTGCTTATGAGGTTCCTCTGGTGACTGAATTTGCAAAATACTGAATGCTGCTACTGATAGAGGTAGGCATTAAATCACTTAACTCCACTGAAATGGGACTATTTGTGTCCTTAAGGCTAAGCATGTGATTCAGTATTTTGCTGCATGGGAGTCAGAAACTCATTGCTTTGCAGCCTGTCTTCTTAAGCACTGATAATGTAGTTTTAAAATTTTAATTTAAAGCTTAGCTGGACAAGACAAGATTTCTATCAAGTAATGCAACCTGCTTTTGATCCTTTCTTTGGTTTCCAGTTTAATGTTAGCTTGTATATAGACAGAAGTGCATCAGGGTCACTTGCCCAGGAAACAAAGATCTGCCCAATCATTGACAATGCATTTAGCTAGAAGATTTAACTTTGGTTTTAGAATAAGTCCTGACTGTGTATCGTGTATAAACATAAACATGTCGTATCCCCAGCATGAGTCATGTTCAGGTATTTATACAGTCCTGGAGATAAGGTGTTTGACAAGAACATGGCTTTATACATGCTGAAACTGAGACGGTTATATAATAGCAGCAGTAGCAAACAAATTTTTCAAAGACTCATGGAAACCATTCAGGAGTGGGAACCAAATACCAGTTTCATTATCACCTATAAAGAACCAAATAATGAGGCATTGTGTGCTCACAGACTGCTCAGAACAGGAGGTTTAAGTGCTTCAGTTAGTAGGTAAACTCAATCAGGCTAAGTCCTGTTGGATGGAATATGTCTTTTAACAAAGCCATTAAGTGTATTTTTAGTGTTAGTTAAAACTTTTGTGAGGAATACTCATGGGAAGAACAAGGGAGGATGCAACGAACCAAGCAGTAAAGTTCACAGTAATACTAATCTTTATCTACTGAACTTAAGATATTTTACCATGTAAGCAACTGGTTTTATGGGAATTTTACAGACCTGAAAATGAAGAAGTCAGGAGCTGTGCTCAAAGGGGAAAAAAAAATTTTGAAGCTGAGGAATGATTTGGTGAAGGAGTCGGAATTTTAGTGTTTGGAGTCTCTCTTACACAAAATAGCTCCTTCATGCACTTTCCAAAGTGGAGAGAAGTGGAACACTGCTGAACATTACATGCAGTGCTCTTCAGGAGTTTCTGCTCCGTCTCTCTTCCTGGCAGAATTGACAATAGAGATTTTCATCCTGAATTTCTTTCCCAGCAGCAATTGGCTTTTATTTTCCAATCAAGGTAGATTGCATGCAGTAAAAATTATGTCTAAAAATGTTGATCAAGAAGAAAGATCCAACCAGATGAACTTTTATAAATCTCTTGATATTCATGTACATTCCTTACATATTGCAAGGATAGCAGTTGCATGTAATAAACATCAGGTTGTCTTTCAGTGTTGCCATCTCACTGTATTTTTTTCTACTCATTAAAAGAAATGGTAGGGCATTATTCCTTTATAGCACAGAATCACAGAATCTCAAGGGCTGGAAGGGATCTCAAAAAATCATCTAGTTCAACTCCCCTGTCAGAGCAGGATCACCTAGAGTAGATCAGACAGGAACTCATCCAGGTGGGTTTTAAATGTCCCCAGAGAGGGAGACTCCACAACCCACCTGGGCAGCACATTCCAGTGCTCCATTACCCTCACAGTGAAGAAATTCTTCCTTGTATTTCTTTGGAACCTCTTATGTTCCAGCTTATACCCATGACCCCTTGTCCTATCATTGGGCATCATTGAGAACAGCTTGGCTGCATCTTCCTGACACCTGCACTTTATGTACTTGTAAACATTAATGAGGTCACCCCTCAGTCTCCTCTTCTCCAAGATAAACAGCCACAGCTCCCTCAGCCTTTCATCATAAGGGAGATGCTCCACTCCCTTAGTCATCTTTGTGGCCCTGCACTGAAGTGTCTCCAGCAGCTCCCTGTCCTTCTTGAGCTGAGAGGGCCAGAACTGGACAGAATATTCCACATGTGGTTTCATGAGGGCAGAGTAGAGGGGGAGGAGAACCTCTCTCGACCTACTTCCCACAGCTCTTCTAATACACCCCAGGATGCCACTGACCTTCCTGGACATGAGTCTGCATTGCTGGCTTATGCTCGTCCTGCTGTCCACCAGGACTCCCAGGTTCCTTTCCCTTATACTACTCTGTAAGAATTCATTCCCCAACCTGTACTGGTACATGGGGTTATTCTTTACCAGATGCAAGACTCTACATTTGCCGTTGCTACATTTCATTAGATTTCTCTCTGCCCAATCCTCCAACCTGTCTTGTTGTCAGGTCTTGCTGAACTTGCTGACTGTGGTCTCTGTTCCCTCAGCAAGGTCATTAATGAATATATTGAACAGTACTGGTCCCAGCACTGACCCCTGAGGAACACCATTAGATAGCGGCTGCCAACTAGACCCTGCCCCATTGATCACCACTCTCTGCCTTCTTCCCTTCAACCAGTTCATGATCCACCTCACCACCTGATCATCCAGCCCACATATTCTCAGTTTTGCCATGAGGATGGTTGTGGGAGATGGTGTCAAATGCTTTACTGAAATCAAGATAAACCACATCCACTGCACTACCACCATCTATCCACCTGGTTACATCTTCATAAAAGGCTGTCAGATTGGTCAAACATGTCTTTTCCTTGTTAAAACCATGTTTACTGCTCCTAATGAACATCTTGTCCTTTAAATGCCTGGAGACAGCACCTAGGATAAGTTATTCCATCACCTTTCCAGGGATGGAGGTGAGGCTGACCGGTCTGCCGTTACCTGGGTCATCCTTCTTGCCCTTTTTGTTCTCCATAACTTACTGAAGATAATGGAGAGTGGTCTAGCAATAGCTTCCACCAGCTCCCTCAGCTCCTTGAGACTTTCCACATTCTCCTTGAGTTCAACCACTAGGTTAAGCAGGTCATTCACCTGGTCACATCGAACACAAGTGTTGTCTTTTATGTCATCTGCTAAGAGTGTCATAATCCAGCACTCCCTGCAGCCAGAGACCTGGACACCTACATATTTACGAGAGACCTCTGTCTGGGTTGCCACATTTCTTTGAAAAACACGTTTTGCTCAGATTGCTACCATATCTGCCTATCCCACTGACTGCTCAAAGCAACTCCTCCCTCCTGGATGAATCACCAGTCACACCTCTGTGCTCAAGATTGCTCTTGAGGCATTTAAATCCCTCACTGTGGTTGCAGCTTTGCCCTAGCTAGGCTCTGCCTCCCTCGCAAGGGCTGCCCGATCAGTGGAGAGGCTGGTGCCGCTCGCCACATGTAGCCCAGCCCAAGAAAAATGAACCCCTCAGCGCCTGTTCTGCCACTCCACTGACTGCCTGGGGACAGTCTGCTCTGGCTCCAAAGGCTGCGTACCATTCACTATATTTGAATTTAATTGTGGTGAATCACTCTTTGCAAGTAAGATACTATAATCCTCTCTTTGCAGGCAAGAAAACCCAGAAGAATTTGTAATTTGTAGCAGGTGTTACAGAGCTCTATATGATAAAACCATGTGCAGAATTTGATACCCTGACTTTTAATTCTGTGTGCTGACACAGCTATTCTTCACCAGCACCTCCACAAAGCAGACTAGTGGTAAAATTTGTGGGTGGGATTATTCATTCATTTCTAGGGTTTTGTAGTGAAGATTCTGTCATACCAAATATAGGACTTGTCAATCTTTAAAATAACATCATGTAAGAGAATTTCCAATACATCTTTTTTTTTTCTATTTATTTCATAAATTTTCTGGTGATTTTTTTTTCTTTAAAATTGCCAGAATGGCAGAAGAGTCTTTGGTGATAAGTTATTATATGAGCCTTTTTTTCCTTAATACAAATTCATATGTGGTGAAGTTTGAAAATATGGTTTGTATTGCAGCACTTAGACATTGTGGAAGCTTGGAAGGCTTGGAAGGGCATAGTGAAATCCATTTCACAAGAACAGTAGCTTCTCTCATTTTCAGGAACTTGTGAATTTAGATCCAGATTGGGACTTAGATCTAACTCTAGCTATAAACTTTATCAAATTGTTGTCTGTGATTTTTATAAATCCATAAATCCCCATTGCAATGAAGTATAAAGCAAAATTATTACAACCCTCAACAGTAACAAGAAACTAATAAAATCTAGACTCTAATATGACAAAATGAACTCCCTGCAAGATGCTACTTGAGAGATCTGAGTTAATTTTTCCATTAAGTTAGAAATAGAACTCAAAATTCTTGTGTTTCATGTGCAGTCTTGATATTAACACAGCATACAGGGTTCATACAGTACAGTAGGGAGGGATAAAAAGTCCATAACTTTAGATGAAATTCAAAATTTTAATTAGGCTTTAGTAAATTAGGTAATTACATCGTAAGACATCCTCCTATCAAGTTGCTTCTAGTATTGAGTCCCTTTCTTAATTCAGCCAGAATAGCCCTGCCACAATCTGAAATGAGACTGACCTATTTTCCTCAGCTGTAGTCCAGATTTTTTTGAGCAAGAGATGATAATGTTAGGACCACTTCTCATCTACTTACTTTTACCCTTAGATTTGTTGTTTTCAGACTGGACTTCTGGCTTAGATTTTCCAGCCTGTGACCTAGGGAAGTCAGAAAATTTAGCTGCTTTAACACGACCACACTCTTATTCTGTCACACTGAGTTAAACAAAGCTAACAAATGTCTCTAAAACTGAGCTTTTCTTCATAAGAAAGATTCAAATGTAATCATGTAAAAGGAGCTGAACTCATATGTTTATTTCCCAGATACTGGTTGTGTATTTCATGAAAAAATAGCAATCTGTAAAGTGAATTAACTTTTTCAAAACTAATACTTTACATAAGATCCTCCTCTGAAAATGTAGTTTATGTGCTTGACCTTTGAAGCCATCCTATTAGAGAGTTCTGCTGAAATGCTGGTTGTGTAATCAAGCCAGGATTTGGTTTGTTTGTTTTTCTTCTGTTAGTCATGAATGGGTTAGGAATGAACTAGCATGATTTGTGATGACAGATTAAATATGTTGTTGTCCTCTAGCTTTTTCAGAGTTCTATTTGTGTGTGTGTGTGTGTGTGTGTGTGTTTACACGTACATATGCTTGTGAGAATTAATAAAGCTACAGTCTGTATTTTCACAGTGAAAAGTCAGTTGTGTCTCTATTGGAGATAGCTCATGTTTGTATTCAGTTGTCAGTTTTTATTTAGCCACAGATCAGGATTGACTGAAAATGCTTCATTTCAGTTAAGAATTTTGGCATTCTTAGACCAATTTTCAGGACACTCAGATGCAAGGAAATTTTGGTATTTGCCAGAGTCTATTCCCTGCTCTTGTTTCCAGAAGGCCAACATAAATCATAGTTTGCCATACAGGACAGAAGGTAAAAAAGAAGCAACTTTTTAAGCATTCTTGCTTGACATGGGAAGTCAGTATATAGCTATCTCCCTAGGTTATGAATGTTCTCCTGTCATGTGTGTCATCCTTTGAGCCCAGCTTTTACCGATGTTATAACACTGAATTTATGTAAATGGTGTCGTGTATTTTGAGGTCTACTGTTAAAACCCAGCCCTGTATAGGAATGTCTTTTTATTCCTTATGCCAAATTTTCCTTGGGAGGGAAGCTCTAAGTAGTACGTTGTTGATTTACACTTTAAGGCTTGCATGCCTCTTTTTATAGCAGGTAGTAGATCTATCTCCTTTTGTTTGCTGTAGTAGCTGTTATTTTATCACAGATCTTTTTCAGAGTACACGTGAAGTAGGTTGGCAGCAGTTTCTGTCAGCTGCTCACGATTTATTTTCATCTATTTGTACGCCTCTAACTGAAGTTATGTCCTAGTTCAAGCCAAAATTCATTACACTAAGACACACATGGCAATGTTATGATTATCTCTTAGCATTACTGGAAATAGGCATCAAATAATGCGTGATGTGTTGTTTTGAGCTCTTTTTGATCGTAAATTCTGTAAGAAACGTGTCAGTTGAGGTACTGCAAGAATATTTGCAAAGTATGCGTCATTAGGAGATAGTAAAATTTGCTCTTTTTTGTACTTTCCATATTTCAGAAACTTATAATTCATGCCTGCTCATTTTAATCTGTCTCAGCTAGTGATGACAAAATGTGAGAAAATAAAAACACAACAGAATTTAGCTAGGATCTCAAACAGTGAATTTTTCTCTTGATATGGACTTGTCTTGCATGCATTTGTTTTTCTTCCCATTTGTAGGTGAAAAATGAAATATATGAAAAATGTAATGAGATGAAGCCTATTCTATTCTTGACTTTCAAATACAAGCCAGGAGGCAGGTTGAGGACAGATTGTTGAACACCGTGCATCACTTTGATTGCAAACTTTTTTTTGATAGACAGGTTTGGAAACTTTAATCCTGAAAAAAATTCTTAACTCAAGGCAGAACAACTGAGCTGGAATCACATCATTGTTTGTTCCTTCCAGATAGGTCCCTTCTCTGGATAGAGGCATGTAGAAGGCAGCATGTAGTGGGCTTGATGGGCAGTACATAGACTGTGTTGACATTGTGAATATTTGCCCTTGTAATTGTTTTCTAAATAATATCTAAATGTATAGTTATGAGCACATCTTTTAGTTCTCTGATTCAGGAGAGTAGGCCTATCTTGTTTTCCAGCCTTATGGCAAGGCTGGATCCACATGTCAACCAGTCCTTCTCTTTGTGCCTACACTTCATTGCTATGAAAATGAAATCCTATACGTTGGCTTGGATGGATTTGGGGCCGTATTTTAGTAAATCCCTGATCTGCATAGGGAGAACTGTATTGCAGAGACCTGGAAGGAACCTGGGTCTCAAATATTGATGTAAATTTTTCCAAAATCTTTGATGGGCAAAAGTAATATTGGAAACGAAGTGCTCTTAAGTGGAGTAGAGTGAAAGCAGGGAAAAAAAGGGCAGATGGGATTTTGTAGGAGAGAAGGAAAGGTGAGTGTAACGGACAGTGAGAGTGGGATAGTGAGGCAAAGAGGTGGACTGTATGATTCTCTCCTCTCCATGCATATTATTCAATAGATGGACAGTAAACACAGAAAAAAAGTGACATATTGTGCAGCACTATCTAGTCTAACACCAGCAGACCTGAGAGGACCTTCATTTCCTGGTGCTTCTTCTGTTGAAAGGAGCTGTGAAGGCTTCTTCCCAAAGTAGAGGACATTGTCTCTTCTTTGCTAAGCTCAAAACACTGACTACCTTGAAGGCTGGCCTCAGGATTTTGAGGTTTTTTATTTACTAGTGATAGTTGTGAAAGAAACTGGGCTGAGGTTCAGTTCTCTTCATTGCCATCATTGGATTTCTTCAGTAAATTCCAGGCTTGGAGCAAGTTCTGGTTTTCATAAGAAATTGTCACCTGAAAACCCATGATGTTTTCATCTTGATAAAGATATGACCTAGCAACTAGGAGTGGCCTTCTGGTCTGAGGATTTTCTTTCAGTTTAAATTAAATATTTTTTCCTAGAATGTATCCAACCTAGTTTCTGATCCTTTTTCGAGATGTAAGATGTATCAAAATATTCTGCATATGGGAGAAGCTCAGCTTTCATTCACCAATATTCTAGTCCTGGTGGTTTTAGACAAGGGCAAAAATACTGAAGGGTGAACAAAAGCTATCATATCATTCTATGATTTGATGATACTAACTTTTTTTTTTTCAAAAAATTTTATTCCCAAAATCCTTCAATTTCAGTTAGCAATAATATATACACATTTTCTGTGGATGATACTTTCTGACATTGCAGGTAGTGAGATAAGATTTTTGTGATAATAATTACATCTAATAGAATCTAACTGTTGATTGAACAATGTCACAAAAGTAATACACAGCTTAGTGGATGCTCAGTTAAGGAAAATTATGGTATGCCATCTTATTTAGCTCATTGACTTAGAACAATGATCAGTGGAAAGTCAGTGTAATATACTTATCTGTTATGAAATTCTCGTCTGTGATTGTACCTATCGAAGAAAAGATTGCTTAAAGGTCATCTTCTGGATAGAAAATGTCATGACTCACAACCACCCCCCAAAATATAAGAATGATCAAACATTTTTTTTGCAGAATATTGGAAATATGTTTTAATTATTCTCAGTGATATTTTATTAATCATTTCCCGTCTTTGCATAAATTTTTCCCAGCTTGCTCACAGTTCTGAATTATTTGGCAAATAACAAAAACTTTTGTAGTAATGAGTGATAGCACTTTTAGCTACACAAATATTTAAGAAGTTCTGACTCTGAAGAGAAGTTCCAGGAAATATTAATCCAGTTGGATGCTTGAAACCAAACATGCAAAAATGTGGCAGCTGTAGCTGCTGAAGTTTTTCCCAAAAAATGAGACAGTACAGTTAGCAGACCTAAAGAAAGACTAAAATAATCTGTTAGACCTGATATAAAGATCAGTCTGTAAGGGATTATAGGTGGGATGCAGGAAGTGGGGAAAGCTTCTGCATCTTTGACATCAACAAAGAACTTCCTCTGCAATGTTTGCTAGCCTTGTTCAAGAGATGAGAAAATGTGAAAATGGAGCATGAGAGATATTTTAGAAAGCTATATTCAGTTAGGTCTTCTCAGATTTTCCAAAAGAACTTATCTCAAAATAATATATGCTGAATGAAATTCTGTGAAATAATCTGAGCCGTTGGACTAGCAAATACAGAGGGCTTATGGCTGTAGAAATGCCTTCTATGGGCCCAATGAAATTCAATCAACTTAAAATCAGAGCCTTTACTTGTAAATGACATAAATCTTGAATTTATTATGGGTAGGTTAAAAAAAGAGTTGTTTTTAAGAATTGATTTTATTTATTTATTACTCTGATTTGATTGAGGATAAATTAGTTTCCCTGAGTTAATTCTGTTTTGCCTGCAATGGTAATTGCTGAGTGATGTCCCTGTCCTTATCTTGACCCATGAGTCTTTGTATTTTTCCTTTCTTTCTGCAGCTGAACAGGGGAAATGATAGAGCAGCTTTGGTGGGTACGTGGCATCCAGCCAAGGTCAAACCCACCACAATATAGAATCATAGAACCGTTTCGGCTGGAAGAGACCTGTAAGATCATTGAGTGCAGCCCTTTGTCCCAGCCCTATCAACCACTAGACCATTTTCCTAAGTGCAGCATCCACCATCATAAATACCTCCAGGGATAGTGACTCTACCACCTCCTTGGGCAGGCCATGGCAATGCCTGGCAATCCATTCAGTAAAGAAATTCCCTCAGCACATTCTATCCAAACCATGTTGTTAAAAATATCTCATCACCATATTTCTCAGCCAAGGGAATAAGAACTGATTAATTAATTTCTTGCTGTTTAGTTCATAACTCTTCATTATCTTCATCTATCTATCCTGGGCAGACATGTAAGTTGTGCACACAGACCTTAAAAAGGAGAAAACTTGACTGTTTTGCAGTGGTGGAATCAGTGAATGAACGAGACAGTCTGGAGTAGCATAGGCAAGAAAGCGGGACTATCAAAGAGAGAGAAATAAATTCTGAGGAAGTGCTATCAGGCAAATACAGGCTCACTGGGAGAGGCAAAGGAAATATTTGCCTACTTATTGATACAAGTCACTGCAGCAACTATGAGATGCATCTGCCCCTGCAGCATTGTACACAGCAACCTAGAAGCCCTTATGTGGGAGCAGCAAGCAGTTAGGTCAAATCATTTACCATCATAAATTAAGTGTACTCATGTCTGCTCAAATCATCCAAAATCTAAAGTAAACATATCAGAATTTCCCAACAGAATTTCCAAGTTCTGAGATTTTTCTTTTGCTAGTAATGAAGTATTAAAATATTAGGTTGTACCAGCCTCCACAAAATTAATTCTTTCTGTTTTTTTTTCCCTCCCAGGAATGTTTGAACGGCCTATTAAAGATGGGAGGCTAAAAGCAGGAAGTTAAATGACTACTGGAAGCACAGATGTTCTTGAAACATGTGGAGTTACCTTTAGAATAAAAACTGCAAAAATATTTAGACACTGATGTTCCATCACTTTCATGTTGGTGCCTGAATCTAGCCCTTGAGGCTCTAGCCCTTAATTACTATAGTGGAGGTAAACAGAAATATCTAAGATAAGATAACCTGAGTTTTAAAGAGCCTGAACATCTGCAGTTATTATCATTTTTGATAGGAACTGCACATTTATTGTCAGGAAAATGGAGAGTAATTAATACATGGCAGAAAAATCATAGTCCACTATAATAAATTTGTCAATATGAATATTTTCTTCAGGTTAATTGTTTGATAGTGATTCTCTGAACATCACCCAATCTTGTTGCATTTCTTGTGAAATGAAGGTTAAGGTAGAAAATTATTAATGAGATTTTGCTATCTAAGTATTGATCCCAAGTTGTGATGCAGAAGATATATGGAATGCATGAAAATAGTAATCTTTAATTGAAAGCTGCTTCCCTATTTATTTTGTGTTACTCCTTGATTATTCTCATATATTTCAAGCGACATGTACACTTTATAATTTGATTAATAAGACTGGAGTTTTCTTCTGAAAGTGATTTAAAAGGCCAGATTTATCCAATTTCAGTGCTTTCCTGATTTTTGCACAAATGTTGTGTATTTGAGATGCACTTCAGTGATGATTCTAAACAATGTCACTCAAGAATACCCACTCTTTACCTGTTTCCTTATTTTTTGAACAATCTGTCTATGCTTCTATTGAATATGTAGTGTTTTATGCAAAACAAATATAAACAGTTGCTCCTGTTACATATCTGATGCAACAACATTGATATCAGCCTCAGTGAGCTGGAATTTCCTGCTCAGTGGACATACTACACCAGAAGCATCAGTTGATTAAGCCACCAGACAAACCAGAGACTTTCTGAAAGCTACTGCTTCCATAACAGAGTATACACCACTTACACTTCCTCTACACAGTCTGTCCTAGACAGACTTTAGCATGCTCTTTGAGTCAAATTGCATGAAAGGCTGTTACTTCAACCTCATGAATGTCTCTGCTTCAAAAGATAGATCCTTGGTCTCTAGCAGTAGCATGAGGTTACATATATACATATGTAGATTTTGGAAATACATCTATGAGATTGCATTCTTTTCAGGGCCATACAACTGGCTTACTGTGAACATCATCTGCAATCTTTTTAAGATTACTAATAAGGATTATTCTGTACTACTATGTCCTTGATGTACGATAAAGGCAGAAAAAAGGCTTCAGACTTGTCCCTTCTCCACATTATAAACCACATATATTATTCTGTTATATTTTCTAAATGCATTTCTGATTTTGCCAAGTATAGCAGTCACCTCAGCTTCCCTAGGAAAGAGCACTGTAACACATATGTGCAGAAGCAGTCTCTAATCAACCAGCAAAAAGATATACACTCTTCACATTGATCACTAATGTAGACTTGGTATAGCCCAGAGGCAAAATGTTTGGGTTTTTATACATGGAAAATATACTAGTAGTGTAATTCAGTTTGTTATGATGTAGTTACTCTATGAAAAAAAAAAGAGATAAAATAATTTCTATTCTTATCCAAGGAAACAGTGGTGAGGTAGTTAGCAGAAATTAATTAATCAGTTCTTATTTCCTTGGCTGAGAAATTGGGTGTTCATATATGTTTAATAAGCTGGTTTAGATAGAGTGTGCTGAAATACAAAGGGAAAAGCTTTTAAATAACAAATCCAGAACAAATCTGCAAAGCTACACAAGATTCATACAGTTATATAATTGCAAAAATGTTAGCTAGAGAGGACCACTGGAAGTCTAAGCTAACATTTTTGCAAGATTCATACAGTTATATAATTGCAAAAATGTTAGCTAGAGAGGACCACTGGAAGTCTAAGCTCCAGCATTCTACTGAAGCAAGACTATTTGCTAAAGCATTCAGCCATGGCTTCATCTACTAAAGTATTGAAAATCTCTGAGACAGAGGATTTAATCACCTCTCTGATTAATTGTTCCTGCCATGTGTTACCTTCCAGGTGAAAACATTGTTTCTGCTATCCAATCTGAAATACCTAAAATCATAGTTTCATAGAATCATAGAATGGTAGAAATTGCAAGGGACCTTTAGAGATCATCTAGTCCACCCCACTGCCAAAGCAGTTGTGTAGTTGTGTGTTTCACTGGAAGCTGCATATATCTGCTTCTTCCTGGGCTCTCGACCAGCAAGACTAGAGATAACATCATGTGAGCCTTTATTCCTATCAGCTTTGTCTCCAAAGCCCAATAGTCATCCTTAACCTGCTCAGGGTTTTCTCTGGCTATCATTGGTGCCTAAAAGGATGCTTGTTAAGGATATTAGCCAGAATGTTTGTAACTAGAAGTCTATTCAAGTCCAAAAGAATCTTAATGAAATTTTGTAATGATGTGCATATCTGGAAGAAGAGATTGATATTCTGAACAAGGTGAATTCCATACATTTTGCAGTTGTGAAAGGAAGATAGTTGTAAAGGCAGGTGACTACATCTTATGTTGCTCAGCTGAGAGACAAATCAAATCATTAGTTATGAATATTTAATTTGTATTCACAGCCAAAAAACCAAGGAAAGTCATCTACACTCCAGGGAAGCATATCTACCACCACAGAGACTATGATTTCAGGGATTTAGAGAAACTGATTTAACAGTAGCCTGTCAGCAACAATTTGGTCCATAACAGTGACAATTTAGCCACATTTTAAGAGTGTTGTGATCTGGTTTGATTCTATTGTATCATCTAATTCCTGTCTGAAACATGAAACTCTGCTTTGTTTCATGCTAAAGGAGCGGAAAGGAACAGCAGACACACGTTAAAGCACCAGAGTGACAACACTTACATAGAGCTTTGCAAAAGGAATAGGTTCACAAAGTAAGATAAAGTAATCCTCCTCACATAACTGTACAAACAGCAGAGGACAGTAAAACAAGGCTCCCTTTAAACAGCATCAGTCAATGCTGTGTGTTAAGGCTGATTTCAGAATACAGAGTACTTTGGTGTTCAAGGGGGAGTTTTGCAGTAAAAAAGGCACATAAGGTTCCTTTCTTTACATATACACAAGTTGATAGGTAGGTATCTACTTACATGCTCACATCAATGCATATACTTTATCTAATTAGCCCAGGAAGGGTTAATCAAGGGCATAGTTACCTCTCCAGTTGGAATTAGCTTGCTAATCAGAAAAGAAATTTGAAGAAACCTGAAGCCTAGGGCAAAATGGGGGCAGTGAGTGGGATGTTATATTATTTTCACAGCTTTGCTCAGCCTATGTCTCAGAAGTGCTGCTAAAGGCAATGCAAGGTATGCAGGGTGAGAGAGCTAAAAATAGAGGAAAGAGAAAATCTTTTGCTGCAAGAAATCCTTGAACGGTCGGTCATAAGATGGCTCTTGATATGGCAGAACTAGTAAGCCATGTGGAAATGTGGCCATTAAGACTTCTGTTTTTCTCTGATAGCTAGTGTACATTATTCCTTACAGATAGGAAGGTGATGAAATAGCCATCCTAACTGTAGCACGAGAAGAGACTGAGTTCTTGGTCATACATTTCCCTTTTAAAATTCCCTTTTCATTCACACTTTTCATTAATAGTAGGAAAGATGAGAAGGGAAAGAAAACTTCATGAAGTTGTATTGAATTAAAAGTCAGGATATCAGGGGGAAGGCTGAGCTTCATCTTGTTCATTATGTTTAACACAGTGAATTTCTGAGGAATACCAAGTCTCATGATTTGGTAAGAATCACAGAATCACAGAATGGTAGGGTTGGAAGGGACTGTTAGAGATCATCTAGTTCAAACCCCTGCCAAAGCAGGTTTACTTAAATCAACTGGCACAAGAACATGTCCAGGCAGGTCTTCAAGACCTCCAAGGAAGGAGACTCCACACCCTCCCTGGGCAGCCTGTGCCAGGGCTCCATCCCTCTCACAGTAAAATTGTTTTTTCTTATGTTTCAACTTTCTGTGTTCCAACTTCATCCCATTACCCCTTGTCCTGTCACTAGATACAATAGAAAAGAGATGTCCCAACCCATCCTCACATCTGCCATTTATATACTTGAACCTCATGAGATTCTTCTTTGCCCAACTCATACCCAAGAAAGAGACATGAAAATATATTGCATTGTATGCTGATATAGTTTGTACAAATTCAAGATGAGACAATGTACTTTATTCCCTATTGAATTATCCCACTGAGCTCAGCGGTGAACTTTATGGGCTTCATAGTACTACAGATGATGCCAGTAGTGGAATTGCTCCTTTACAAATGCATTGATGAAAATCTGAGTGAAAGTGATTATGCAGTTAAATAGTTTATTATTACAAAGTAAAGAAGCTGTAAGAAAACATGTCTGTGAAAAACCTGCTTGAGAAATTACCCTTCAGAAAGCATGAGAAGATGACAACCTAAAGATCTTTGGGAAGGCACACCCATATAGAATGGAGTGTAGGAGGACTGTCACCCAACAAACGCAGCTGTCATAAACGTATAAAGGTAAAGTATTTTTAGAAGTAAAGATAAGGAACAGCAAAGGATGTAACAAAGTTCTAGAAATTCATTATAACAGGAAGAGAAAAGAATGCTTATTTACAAGGGCAGGAGTACAAACTGCAGTTGGTACTGTAAGAGTGGTGAATGATTTCTCTGTTTCCATTTTCAGGCACTGCATGGAATTTAAGAAATTTGTTATATAGTTAATTTTAAAAGGAAATAAAACAATAATCCTAAATACAGAAGTAATTAATTAAAGGGTGCCTGGATAAAATAAATGTCATCACATTGCATTGGCCTAATGAAAATTAGTGCAGTATATTCAATTCAATAATAAAAATAGTCTTTGAAGCATCTTCGAAAAGCTAGATTATTTAAAAGAAGAAATGCCAGGCATTTGTAAGCATGGATTCCAAGAGAGATGGTAAAAAAGCAATAACAACAGGGAGAATAATAAATTGATAAACAATATGAATTTATAAAAAATACATTATAATTAATACATTTATTTTCTGGTTGATTAAGAGGGAAATTGCCTAATGGAGCTGTGGGTATGATGTATCCCGAGCTTACAACAACTTCTGTGTTGTCACGTCACTTCTCAGAATTAAGCTAAACAAGTCAAGTCTGTATAATGTTTTCCGACAGATTTTATTGCACAACTGCCTTGGTGAGAAATGAAGTTATTAAGGATTCATTGTCAAACAGAGAAAGAATTTCAGGGAGTCAGTCTCCATTTTTAAGGAATATTTTAAGGCACTGATTCAAATTTTGGAATATAAACTAAACCCAAGATGGGCTCTTTTGATAGTGGTTAGGGAATAAGTGTTACTCATTATTTTAATATTTATACTGTTTTACAAAGAAAAAGTTGATAGAGAATGAATCCTCTGGGATAACTCCAAATACCAAAGGATAATTTATCTATTACTAAAATAGTCCTTGATATCAAACCTTTTACAAGGTACTGAAGGAACTATGGTAAGGCACAGGTCTGTGATGGGGCCTGTCTTGATCAACTCTGAAGAAAATAGAATAGTTTGATTCTGAACTGGGTAAATATCAACGCTTTTCTGAATGATCTGCATTAAGGCCTTAAGCACCAATGCTTTAAAAATATCATCAGGTCTGTTTGTAGCTAAGAAGCTTAGCAGGATAATAAACTGGACTTGATATTCTGCAGTTCACTTTCTTGTGTAAATGAGAAGGGTAAATTATATGGTGAAACACCTTTCCATACACACCGGAAGGAGATCAGGATGGGGGGATGTTGTCCAATTAGACGGGTTTTTTTTCAGTTTGAAAGGTAATGGAAAAGATCTGGTTTCACTCTATAATAATACCCATCCCTCCAGATGGAAGAATAATTTAAGCAACTCTGTAAAATTGTACTGCTAACCATATCAGCTGTATGATGGAACTGAGCCTTTCATCTGTTGGGTGTAAAGAAGCTAAAATAGTGCCAGTCCTGAATATGATTGATGGCAGGATCATAATTTATAAAAATAAAACTCCATTCTCATGTCTCTGGCTTGCATGTGGCTTGTGCATTTCAATAAACAATTATTTCTCACCAACCTTGAGACAGACATCAATATATATATACACACACATATACAGGTGTATTTATACAAATAGTTGTATGTCCTAGCAACAGCGCTGAACACTCACCTTAATTAGAAGAAAACAAACAGCTCATGTTTATGGCTCTACAGCCTGAATAAAAAAGAAATATTTGTTGTTGTCCCTTGGTCCCACAGTGCACAGGTATTTAAAATGTACTTACATGAATGGAAGTTTTTCATGGATGAATTTGATTTAAAAGGTGGCTGAATATAAAACAGATGCCCAACATAGTTATAAAAGTTGTTTTTAGGGAAACATATAATGTCTTTGGTCTTATGTCCATGTCATGCTCCCAAATGTTCATACTAAATGGATTTCTGAAATTCAAAATGGGATGGAAAGAGCTTGAGTCCACACAGCATTGATGAATTTTTCGTAACAAATTTTTCTGCTAATTAATTCAATACAAGGCAAATCTAGAGTAATACAACATGCAATAGCAATGCCATACAGGGATTGTTGATTAACAGCTAGTAAGAATTCCATCCTTACAACAATGTGCTCTGCCTTGAACTAGTTCAATTCCAAAGTTCCCTAGAGCATGTAATGGTTTCTGTGTTATACTCGGCTAGAAATTCCATATCTCTGACAGTGCCAAATCCACTATAAATTGAATTAAATATGTCCTTTACTGTAATTTATTACTCCCGGTCTGTGAATTGCTGCAATAGTTTCAAACATCTGGACTTGTCATAGAATCATAGAATCATAGAATGGTAGGGGTTGGAAGGGAACTTCAGTCCATCTAGTTCAACCCCCTGCCAAAGCAGGTCCAACTATCAGGTCACAAAGGAACACATCCAGGAGAGTTTTGAAAACCTCTAGAGAAGGAGACTCTACAGCCTCCCTGGGCAGCCTGTTCCAGTGCTCCACCCCCTCACAGTAGAATAGTATTTTCTTATATTTAAATGGAACTTTTTGTGTTCCTGTTACTGGATGCAACAGAAAAACCTCTTGACATTCACCATTTATATACTTATTATTGACATCCTCCCTCAGTCTTCTCCAGACTAAACAGCCCCAGTTCTCACAGTCTTTCCTCATAAGAAAGATGTTCCAGTCCCCTGATCATCTTGATCGCCCTGCACTGGACTGTCTCCAGTAGCTCCCTGTTGCTCTTGAGCTGAGGAGCCAATAACTGAACACAGGACTCCACATGAGACTTCATCAGGGCAGAGTAGAGGGGGAGGAGAATCTCCCTTCACCTTCTGCCCACACTCTTCTTGATGCATCCCAGGATGCCATTGGCCTTCTTGGCCACAAGGGCACATTGCTGGCTCATATTAAATTTATTATTAGCCAGCACACCCAGGTCCCTCTCTGCAGAGCTGCTCTCCAGCAGGTTGATCCCAAGCCTGTACTGGTGCATGGAGATGTTCCTCCCCAGGTGCAGGACTCTGCACTTGTCCTCATTGAACCTCATGAGGTTCTTCTTTGCCCAACTCTCAAGCTGGTTGGCATACCATATTATCTCAGAACAATAATTATAACTAGAGAAACTACTCTGTTTGATTGAATGATATCTTTGAAGGACCACAAAATCACAACCAAGAACATTTATACTTCCCTACTTAGCACCTATGCTAGAACAATTTCCATTGTACGATTTTTGTGCCTTCATCTTAGATCTTGAGTGTAGATCGATTTAACAGGCAGGAGTGCTTTCTTTATGGCTTTTTAAAAAAATTAACAACTATTAAGCAGGGCAGGAAAAGTTAGAAGTCCTCTACTAAATTCTCTTTCATTGCTGTGTATTATATAAGCTTTTTAGTAGCAATTCAAAGGTGAACATCAAACTCCAATGCCATCCATGTTTCATAGTCCTATATCTGTTTCTTGACACGCTGTGAGAAAAACTTCCCTTTACTGAATGATTTATGTGATTTTTTTCATTTTTATGAATTTTGTGAAGTTACTTGCCAACATTCCTTTTACAATTTATTATTGTTATTGTGTTGATAACACCCTACTGAAGATTCTTTTGGAAATGTGGAAACCTTGTATAACCTAAAACATGGAACGTACTGGGTGAGTCTAATTCTAGATTGTCCACAGCCCTCCTAGAACTGTCACTGACCTCTTTCCCTACTGATGGCAGACCTGGAGAGAGCTAAGTGTAAGCTCATCCCTAAAGAATAACTTCACTGCTGGTCAAAGGGCGTACAGGAGCCAAGAGAGGCATTTGAGCACCATGTGGGAGTGCATTTTGAAAGATAAGTGGGAGCTGTGTAAGCCTTAGCTAAGGTTTTCATAAGTGCTGATTGTATGTGCTGACACAGGTGTCTGCAAGTAGTTTCTTTCTCTGCCTGTGCTTGTGGCTGGAGGCATGCATCATCATGGACTGCTATGGGCCAAAGTGACTTGCCTGTGCTGACAGGATGTATTAGGTCAAATGCAGTGTAATGTTAATGTACCTACTTGGCATCTGGGTTTAATCTGAGTTGTGTTTTTCTGAGCTGATATGCAGTCATAAATGTGCTTGTTTACACCCACGCTTATACAGATCATGGTATAAAAATTTTATTGACTGTAAACCTTCAGATGACTTGCACATCTTTGAAAATCTCACTCCTCAAGGGCTGTGAAGAAGAGGGCCGTGAATTCTTTGTAGAGAAATGAATACATATCATCAATATTACTTAGTCTTATTAATAATGAGAGCCTCTTCTCAGGCATAAACATCTCTCAAGTTTACATTTCCTCTTATTTAAAATCTTCTTTTCACATTACATGCCAATTTTATTATCAAATTCCATTAATGCATATTTTCAAAGGTCAGTTGACAAGTGCTGCCTAAATGCACAATTGGAATTAGCTTTAGTTTGTATCTCAAATTTGAAAGCATCAATATTGCGTAGGTTTTAGTAGTATATATGAGGACAGTATTTTGCCCTGCTGTACCTGAGACAGAGCACAATAAGCCTCATCTAGTTTTCAGGTCTCTTTGAGGGACAGAGAACACTATAGTCTTTCTCCTTACGTGATTGATAAAGCATGTATGTTTGCAATATATGGAAGCTATCTTTTTATATGGCATACTTTACTCAGACAATATATATTTTTTTCTTTTCATAATGTATATGATTTCCTCAAATTTCAGTATTACTCAAATGGATGATTTCATTTATATAATTGTATTTTCTAAAATTAGTGATGAAAAGCTTTTTGGGGAATTAGAATTAATGGTTGTGTTCCATGTTCAGCCAGGAAGAAGTCTCAATCAAAATTGGTTGTAATTATAACAAATATTCACCTCAGTCCTTTCCTGAAACTTATCTAGCCCCGATTCTTAGCCTACAGGCAACTCATTTCACAACTCATCTTCCTTGCTTCTAGAGATTAGCTCTATAGTTCAGAATATATCAGTAGTCAAAAATAACAAGCTCTCTATGGCTGATGTCCTCTTCCTTTTTTATGGGTTGTTGAACTGGGATGAACATTTCCTGAGATCTCCTGAAAGAATTTACCTAAAAAATTCTGCTCCCTAGCAGAAGCAATGAGGGTGCTCTGTGTTTCAAAACCTGTAGACTGTAATCACTTCACATTACAGCCGACTACTGATATAGAAAAAAAGTTCTGTTGTATTTAGCTAATTATAAACCTTACAGAAGCTTTTCTGTTGAAGGCCATTTCCTTACCTGAGCTTCAAGTGCAAAAACAGAGACATATTATATGTTGTCATGCAAAGTCTCAAACAAAAAACCACACTTAAGCGTTTTATTTAATGTGTACAATTCAGCACAGTCTTACCACAACTTGAAGATTAAGATTGTTTTGATGTCTACGGACAGGTTTTGTTGAAAGACTGAATCTCTTCAGCCTGAATTCTGCATTGAGAGCAATGTATAACCTGCCATTGTGTTTATCAGTGTTGCAATGTTGCAAGGTTGAGTGATTCAACCTTCCCCTGCTTGTATGATGAAAGACTAGATTAAAACTTTTTGTGAAGTGTGGATCAGGTCTGGTCACCATAAGGGCCACATGAAAGAAATACAAGGGTACCTCTAAGGTAAGATCACTCACGTTGGAAATAACTTATTCTGTTGTAAGAGAGCACTGTGTTTTTAGCTCGAAGAATCCACCCATCTTCTGTTTACTACAGTGGACACTTGTCTTGAGAGTGCAGTATTTTATTTTATTTTTTAAAATTAGGACCCATAGGGCTCTCAAATGAGACTGTTTTGTGGTGGATGGCTAGATGAAGCCTCTGGGATGGCTAGATGAAGTGTACTCAGATGTACTACAAACTGCAGCTTGTGCCTGCCCACAGCAATGATTCTTAGATTAGAAAGGATTCCACTCTTGTTTTGAAATTTTATTTTATTTCTTATATCAACAGCTCTTGTTTTTTGAGTACTACAGAACAACCTCACCAATAAGGCCAGATAATTAAATTTCTGAGAATAGCAGTGAGATAATTTAAATATTTTTTGTGACTCTACAAGGGAGCACAGAAAACTAACCAGCAGGAATTTTACCAAATTATCTCTGCTCTGTAAAGAAAGTCTCTGTTTTCCTGTGGCCAAAAAAAGTTTAATTCAAAAGGTTTTCCTTTCATAAATTAATTCATCTGTGGACTGGATTTACTCAAATACTATATTAATGCAGGATGAAGAGGTGATGATAGACTACTGGCAAACACCACAGTCGTAATTTGATTTTTTTCTTATGCATGTGTAGCTGCAAGGCTGCCTACCATCCTTTCTGAGATCTGGGAAGGATGGAGACTTTGGAAGGTCTGTATTCACGTGTTGACAATGGTCAAATCTGTAGCAGAAAAAAATATAATTATGATTTTAGAAGTTAGCTGATAAACACTGTGCTAGCGTCCAACTGACTGTTAATTTTTTGGTATTTTGTCAGGAAATAGTTCTGTACTGAGCACATTTAAAAACCTGTTATAGCATGTCAGGTTCAAAGGATGTTTTTTAAACTCGTGCCAAGAACTTTTTTGTTATCTTGCTACCAAATATCAATTTTACTTATTTGTTTCATTACTTTTATACCAGAAACTACTTGGATAGCTGCTGCTGAGAAACAGTACAATAGCTTGAAAGTAATACTGCAGTAACATCAATACACATCATGAAGCTCTGCTGCAGATGCTTTGAGGTTAAATATAAAGCCTCTGAAATAGCTGCAAATGAAAACAAAAAAATATGCACTGATTTAATTTGCATTCTGAAGGTCAATAAAGCTGGGATCTGGCAAAGAGTACACAAGAGCAAATTTCATGGAGACATCTGCCTCTGATAAGCAATGTTGCCAGTACTGCAGAACTAAATAACAAACTTTGTCAGTAAAAAGCATTCTTACTGGTTATTAACTGTTTAATTAGCTATCGATAGGCAACATGAGAGCACAAGAATTTAGGCTTATGCTGGTGAAAAAAATACCTAATCAAATGGTCAATGTAGCAGGAAATACTTACAGCTTTCAAAGTTAGGTATGTGAGTGAACTGTGGAAGACTAATCTCTCTGGGAGGTCCAGCTGTAAAAACCCCATTGCTTCAGCCTGGGTATGTATCACGGAGTCACCAGAGGAGACTCCATTAGGTTCAATTTGTGTCAGCCAAGATTAATACCTAGATGTATGCAGAAAAAAAAACAATATCTCCACTTCAGTTAGGAATGAAGACAAGGAATGATTCACCTGGTCCCTGCCTTCACATAATAAAATACAGTCTTTAGTGGCAACAGTTCTTGGTGGCTTCAGCAATGAGGCCAAACATAAGTTAAGTTCTGAAGTTTGAATTTGAAATTTGGCAAGTTACTTTGTCTTGTGTTAAGTTAAATTTGCAATAAAAATAGAATCACAGAATGGTAGGGTTGGAAGGGACCTTTAGAGATCATCTGGTCCAAACTCTTGTCAAAGCAGGTCCATCTAGATCAGGTCACACAGGAACCCATCCAGCTGGGCTTTGAAGACCTCCAGAGAAGGAGATTCCACAATGTCCCTGGGCAGCCTGTTCCAGTGCTCCATCACCCCCACAGTAACATAGTTTTTTCTTACGTTTTAATGGAACTTTCTGTATTACAGCTTCATCCCTTTACCCCTTCTCCTGTCACTAGATACAAAAGAAAAACGAGATATCCCAACCTCCTGACACCCACCATTTAGATATTTGTAAATATTATTGAGATTCCCCCCTCAGTCTCCTCGTCTCTAGACTAAACAGCCCCAGTTCCTGCATCCTTTCCTCATAAGGAAGATGCTCCAGTCTCCTGATCATCTTGGTGGCCCTGAGCTGGACTCTCTCCAGTAGTTCTCTGTCCCTCTTGAGCTGGGGAGGCCAGAACTGGACACAGGACTCCAGGTGAGGCCTCACCAGAGCAGAGTAGAAGGGGAAGAGAACCTACTGGCCACACTCTTCTTGATGCAATCTGTACTTTTAGGATCTAACTTTATAAATACTGAAACATGGGAGTAAATGTAAAAGTGTAGAATCAGAAATGTTAAATATATGTAAAGAAAAGGGTTTTTAAGTGGTAAATATTTGTTGGTACTTTGAATGATTAAGGTTCCAATTAAAGCTTCAAAGGAGATGTGGTAATTGATGGTACATATTTAAAAAGAACTATTTGTATTAGGGAGTGGGAAAATGTAAATTAAGAATCAGTAATTGGAAAATAGAAAGTGAGGTCAAGATAGCTTGACAGTCCCAATGATCATAGGATTGTAGACAGTTTATTTTATCCTTATCTATCCTTCCGTCTGACAAGAGAGCAAGGTAAATAAGAGTTATGCTGTAATAGCAGTATACAGAGAATATTCCCAGCTTGCTTGTTTTTCTTGCTATAATTGTTAATTGCTCTTTTAAAGTAATGATTGCAATAGATTTTTTTCCTTAGAAGAAGGATTTAAAAATGTTGAAATACATAATAATTAGATTAATAAAAAGTAGTCCCTTGAAAAAAAAATCTGGAGTGCATGTGAGGAAGCATGTACACAAACTTTCTGTGGGATGAAGGCTTTTAACTGCGGACGTTGTTAGAGATAACACTTTTGGAAGAGCTGAGCTTACTATATTTGCTAATAAACTTGGCTCTAGAGGCCTTGGATATGCCCAAGAATCTTTGTCTGACCTGCAGGAATGATGCAAGTGAGAACATGGACTCATGAGACTCTTCTAACAAGTTCAGGCTGCATTTGGATGTCAGAACATGCTGGACTGTTGGTTGAGTTGGTATCTGAGAATAGGCTCATTCTGGTTCAACTTGTTGTGCTAAACACAAAAACAGCCACAAAACATCACTTTTCAAGTTCATAGGTAAAAACATTCTTTTGTTCCTGTACACATAGAACACAATGGCATTTTCTTAATCTGTTCTAGCTAAATAAAACTCAAAGCAGACAGATAAAAAAATTTTGTAATTTTTTTAATAGGTGTAATTGTTTTTTATTTTGTTGTAATCTCCCAGTTTCTTCACTAGGGCTGCTGAGGCCATGAAGCTTCGCTTACCTACCAAGAACTGACTTTTAAAGTCAGGAGGGCACAAAATCGCAGCTGATAAAACTGGCACATCTTTCAGGATGCACAGTGGTATAACAAATAAGCCTACGTATGTAGTGGTATAAATACTAATACACAGCAGTGTATCAACCAGTACTAGATGGTAGCAATGAACAGAATCCCACAGGATTTCTTGTCATACAGGACTTTTAGAATCGTATACTGAGAGTATGCAGTTTTCCAGAAGACAGTGACCAAGGAGACCTCCCAGTGGCTTATGAGTACCATCCATTTTTTGGCAGTTTTAATAACAGTTATGATTATGGTTAATGACTGATAGTTGTCTAAATTCAGTATTAGTTACAGTAGTGCACATTATTCTCATTAACTCCAAAATATAATATTTAAGAGTGTTCTCAGCTAGCTTTATAAGCTGCCAATTGTCGGCAAAGGTGTCATATTAGAATTGATTGAGTTCTTTCCAGAGAAGCATAGAGATATTTTTCTCTGGATAGATTCAGGAACTTTTATTCCCACAAAGTACTTTCAATCCCCATTTTCAAAACCCAAAGCTAGTTCTTCAAGTCTGTGAAAAAAATTCTTTGACATTTAGCAGGGAAAGGGACAAATAACCCCTTGAGATACATTTCGACCTACTTTTTCATGATTCTTTGGTTGATCTATTACTCTTCTGATTGAATCAGAAACTCAGCTTTTGAAGGTCTTTTGAATCCACTCCACTTACAGAATCATAGTCAGGATACCAGATTGAGACCAGGTTGTAAAATCCTGTTGAGACAAATGGCTTGTGTTTTAGTGGTCTTGCTTTGTGTATGTTTCACATGCTTTCTGTATGGTCTCATAATTTGGGAAATTCCGTCTCAGATGAAATATTATATGACTCAAAATTTCGTCCTATAACTGTAGCTCACATTGGAACAAGTCTTTTAACTGGGATTCTGGGGCCTTGAAGCTGTGTATATCAGCCATCAAATATTTGAGTAAGTATAGATATGTCTTATTTCTGAAGGATCAAGTTCTCTTTGCATTTAATGGCAAATCTTGCCTGTATGGGGCAAAAGCCATAACGTGTCTATCAATCAACAGTGGTTAAGGCCATTATATGCTGTTAGATAGAAGATGAAGGGTGCAGTTCAAGACCCCTCAGCTCCTTTGAACAGTTTGCATTGCAATTGAATGTTGTTCAATAGACAGTGTATCTTATGCAGATGGTTTTAAAATTTAGCCAGTATCCATTTTGCAAGAGAATGTAAGTAGTGGAGTAAGTAATTCAGATGGTGATGTAATACTCTCTTTATCTCATGGATATCAGCATTCCCACCTTTCCTTCTGAGGCTTTTGAAAATACTGTTTTTCTCTGACAAAAAAGTCCTGTTCTGAAGAGGACACAAAGTTACATTGTTTTGTCCTTTAAAATTAACTCAGTTTGTAAACAATGACCTCAACTTGCTAAGCTCTAGGACATTGTAGGAGTTAAGATAGCTCAGATGAATTAATTAAAACAATTAGCTTTTACACCTTTCCTATATCATCACCGGTGATAAGGCCCTTGCCAAAAAATTTTAAATGACAGCATCATTGATGATGGATTACCATTTAGATAACATCTGTTGCTATCTTGAGTCTGTAAGCTCAATAGAAGTGAAAGATTCCTTCATATGATAGAGTGAAGGACAAATCTACTGGAGACAGGCAGTCTGACTTTAAGAAAAAGAGGCTCACTTTTCTCTAAGGACCTCAGGGTCCTCTTACCACTTGAGCCAACAGTGTGTCTTGACAGGAGAGATGGCCAACAACATCCAGGGTCATATTCAGAGGAGGGGAAATGGGAGTGCAAGGAAAGTGAATTACTTCTCTACTCAGAGCATTTATTAGACCATATCTAGGTCTTGAATCCAGCCTGGACATCCAGTACAGGGAAAATGGGAAAACTACAGCAAGTTCATCAGAGAGACATCATCCTCCAGCATGGAATATTTATACTCCTCCCTAAAGAAACATGCTTGTGCAAAATGACAGCCTCTTGTTTCAACTGATAGCATACTATATGCAGAAGATTTTAAAATTTAGTTAACACTGGTGACTGAATTGTCACCCTGTCAGTGACAATCCTTCAGATCCTTCAGATCAGGATTAGCACATATTGCCTGTTGAAAAGTATGATGGAATAAGTTCAGCATAATTTCGTGCTATTTTGAACCTGGTTCCTCTATAGTTAAGAAACACTGGAAGAAACGTTCTGTTGAGAAAATTGTTGCCATTTTTTCCTTGTGAAAAGTTTACTTAGTAGATGGGAAGACAAAGCTGTTTATAGAAAAGTCCTTGGCAAGAAACCAGAGCAAATGATTTTTTTTTATCTGGAGTTACTTTGTTATGTATTTTGCTCTGTTTTCTTACTAAAATGATGCAATTGACTTCTTGAGATCACTTAGAGCTTTTTATTTGGCTTTGCAGGTGTGATGACGTGTATGGCAAGAAACTAGGACACAATTTAATCTGGAAAAAATGGATTATACATGATTATAAAATCCTCTGCTGTAAAATCTAATTAATTGCATAGGTGAAGTCAGATAACTATAAATTTTAGGTATCATCTTCTTCTCTTTCCTTTTCCTTGTTCCTCTAAGGAATTACTATTACACAATCATTTAAATGGTTGAGAAACCATTGTGTTTACAAATAACTTGAAAACAGTTTTCAGTTTTCTTCAATGTATTCCCTAGGCAAAATTATCTGCCATGTTATTCATTTGGATAATCTTTTAAGTGCATTGTGAAACAGTTGATTGCAAATATTCTCTATAAAGATAAGAAGATATGATCTATTTGTATTAGCTGCATTAGTCTCATACTTCTGTTTCCTGATGAGACTAGATAGTTGAAATTGGTTCCCAGTGCAATGTTTCTGATTATAAAATTGATACCAACATCCCAACAGTAATCTGAAAAAAAACCCCTAAAATCTACTGTTCCTATCCCGTTATCAATCCCGTTTGCTACAGGACTGTAACTTGTGGAACAAAAACTGATTTAAAACTTTTTTTTTTCCGGTGTATACCTAATATATTAAATGGGACATTTTGTGAGTAGTCTTAGGATAGGAACTGTAAAGGAAGGACACAAGCATAAGAACATACCATTGTATATATGGATGTTGCCATGTGATGGCTCATTAGGATGTAATTATGGCAACAGCTTGCTGCATAATCATGGCTGAAAGTCTTACAACTGAGGAAGACCAGTGTGCCCAGTGTGTGTGCAATGAAAAGATATGCTATGCAAATAAAGAGCTACACATTGAAGAGGAAGCAGAAGATAGATTAACCATAAAGCAAGCTTTTATGTGTTTTTAGTGGCATAATTTTCTCTCTGTACATGCTAACAAAAACTGGTCATGGCACTCGAGAGATAAGTTCAATGCTTGTGGTTGTCCTGGGTTTGGCCAGGTGTCCTGGGTTTGGCCGGGATAACATTAAGTCTCCGCAGCTGCCGCTGGGGCCGTGGCCAGGCTGTTCAACCCCACGTGACATCACGCTCGGGATATCAGGGCAGCAGCTGGGCCGGGGCGGCGCTGCGGCCAGTGCGGGAATTGCAGCTCTGCCGGCGGGGCTGGGCTGAGCGCGGTGAGCAGTTACACTGGGCATTGCTCCTTTTTCTTTGTCCTTTGGCCGTCATTGTAACCGCCTGCTCTATGTTTCTTGTTATGGCATGTTCCATAATAAGTGTAGAAGTTAGTATTTGGATGAATGAAAGCACCAGCAATTCTGACTCTATCAGAATATGTTCTTGTGCTAATGACTATGTAGATGGTGAAGTTTCAAGAGACCTATGTAAGCGTGTTCTTAGACAAAATTTCCTGAATACATATAGGACTTCTTGTAGGATAGTATAATGAATATTAGATTCTTAATCAAATGCAGTGTTGCAAGGTATGCAAATCTAATCTGTAATAATTTTGTCAATTGAAAATCCCAAACTTTGCGACTTCTGTACAGATGACAAGAATCAACAGCTTTTCCTTTTGATTCGAAGGCAAAACTGTCTGAAAATTTCCAAGTGACACAAACCCAAGTAAATGAGTCTTGAAATCTGTTGGGACATAGGATACTGTGGTATTTTTGTCAAAGGATGTGCATACTTCATATTAATCCCATGATTCATTCTAACACCATTGTACTATATCTCTTTTAAAACAGCTCAAAATTTTCAGTCAGGTATTATAACAAAAATGCTCTTAAGTGGAGATGAAATCTAGTACTTGTCTCTTTGAGAGAGGACAGATTCATGCTGACATAACAGCTTGCCATGTACAATGGTCTGCTAAAACCTTGAGAATTAGAGCTTTTTCTTCTGTGAAGAGCTTCATTTTTTAGCTGAAACAGAAATTATTATCATTAAAAATGTTAAAAATCTCAATTTAACAGAAACTGTACACTACAATACTTTGAATTGGGCAAAGAATGTAAAAATCTTGGCCAGTTAATGAAATTTGATTAGCTGCTTTGAATGTGCATTTGAATATGATGTATTCTAAGGTTTCCTGTGCCTTTTGGCATTTGATCACAGCTAGTTAGATGTCTTTTTTTTTTTTTTGATGGCGAAATGAGTAAGAATTTCAGAACGTGGCCCAGAGACTGGTCTGCAGACTCATTGGGGGAAAATGCTTAAATGTCATGGTAAGTTTTCGTCACTATTTGATGCCTTACAGAGATATAGAGATATGTATTTCCTGGCATCTGTAGCATAAAATAAGAAAAGTCAATTTTTCAGTCAGTTTTTTTTAACCTCCTGCATGGATTGCATCTGTTTGTAGGACAATGCCAAAGCTTCTACTAGTGATAATTAGTCTAGTATACATTTTATAAGATAATTTTACAGCACTGCCTTTTACAAAGGATTATATCTATGTTTTGACTATAATTGGCACAATATGTACTGTTTCATTTTCAATAACCAACGTATTTATTGATTTTTTTTTTTTTTTAAAAAGCAAACATGAGAAAATAACATTCTGTTTGTGTAGCTTCAGTGTTTCAAACTGAAAATATGTCTTTAAAAATTGTGTTTGCTGGGATGTAATTAAAGGTACTGGAGGATTGTTTGGAGTTGGCAGCTCTGCAAAGGAAACCCTTCATTTGCAGAAGCAGAAACATCAGGTCTCAAAGGCAATGCTAGTGAAGAACTCTCCCTATGAAAGAAAGGCCCAAGAAATGAGAACTATAGAGAAAATGGCTACCAGCTACAGATGATAAAAAGACACTTCAACCAACCTTTGTTAGAAAGCAAAGAAGAATCTTGCTGTTTGAGATAGGATGGTCAAATCAGGAGGAAACACGTCACCGCAGCATAGCCTTTAGATATTTCTCACAGATTTGAGTCTTCATTATTTATGAGTGGATTGTTTTTCACCTATTAGTCTCTCTTCCATTTTGTTTGGATTGATCTTTAGCCATTTTTCTCCAACTCACACTCACAATTCAAGTAAGTCTGAAGATTAAAGGCTTTTTCTTTATCAGCTAAAGAGAGAAGACTCTCACTATGCTTGTAAAGTCTCAGTCATTTCTCAGTCTTCCCCATAGTTTTGTGATACACTTAGCAGTAAAACTAGCTGATCAGTGGAATGTACATGTAGTGGATCTAGTAATTTATAAAGTCTGTGCTGTTAGATGTAGCCATCCAGTTCTGTCTAGCAATGTTTAAGGTGATACAGTATACTCACTGAAGAGGAATCAAATACACTTGAGCAAGTTCTCAGTAAAACAAACAAATCTGACTGAGTAAACGCATTTGGATTTTAGATTCATGGCTGTATCTTCTCAACATCCTCATGTAAAGTGGAGGAAAAAAAAAAAAGAACTGATAATTGGCAAGGCTGACAATCTTATGAGATGGCTTCTGAAGCATGGGCTAATCAGCTCCTCATTTGAGGTTATCTGGCCACTGATCTCCTGCTGACAGGCAGTAAAAGTCATGGATGCCAAATACTTTTAAGGCATAGATTGCTCTGTGGATGCCAAGCCTGCAAGGCCTGTTATTTTGACGCAGCTTGCCTGGATGTTGAAGGCCTGATTTGGAAATTGTTCTCTTTGATAGACGTTGTTTTCCCCTTTGGCTTCCTAGGAAAGTGAAGCAAGTAATAAACATAATAAAGTCACAGCACTTGAAGGTAAGCTTTTAAACCAGTCCAAGAAAAATATTATTTATATAAAATAGTTCTGAACAAAAAACAGAATCATCCAACAGATACATAATAGTTATCCATAGCATTGTCTTCTGTCCAAACATCATATGCATTTTATATTTTTACATTTACTGCTCATAAATGTTGGGAAAGATAACCTGCCTGGTTCTTAGCAATGAATATTTTAAATACAATACAGTCACTAAGATTGGTCAGTTTTGATTAACTGCATCTGTCGTGTCTAGAGTGTTTGGGAAACAGAGATAGACCACAGATGTGCCAATGTTTTCTAAAATCTTAGAGTGTCTTTAGGCCTATCTATCACAGCATTGTTTGAAGTTTGAGACTTCTAAATCCTTTCTCTACGTCATGTGCAATATTTAGGAACATTAAGGAAATCTAAGAGTGCCAGAGCTAGAATTTAATTGTTGTGGTTTAATCCTAGCTGTCAACTAAGCACCACACAGCCACTTGCTCACTCTTTCCTCAGTGGGATGGAGGGTTAAGAATTGGAAGGCTAAAAGTGAGAAAATTCATGGACTAGGATAAGAACAGTTTAAAAACTGAAAAAAAAAATAAAAGAAGAAATTGTAGTGAAAAGGAAAATAACAAAGGGAGAGAAAGAAAACCCAAGAAAGACAAATGATGCAAATGAAAACAATTGCTCACTACCAACTGACTGATGCCCAACCTATCCCCAAACAGCAGCCCCCCGCCCCCGCCAGCCAATATTCCTCCTAGTTTTATTGCTGAGCATGACATCATATGGTATGGAATGTCCTGTGTAAAACTCATGAAGTTAAAAAAGACCAAGTGCAAGGTACTGTACCTGTGTTGGGGTCATCTCTCCTGGCTGTATCTTCTCCCAATTTTTTGTGCACCCCTAGCCTACTCACTGGTGGGGTGGTATGAGGAGCAGAAAAAGCCTTTATTCTGTGTAAGTGCTGCTCAGCTATAACCAAAATATCCTTATATTAGCAATACCGTTTCTGGCACAAATTCAAAACATAGCCGAATACCAGTTACCAGAAAGAAAATTACCTCTGCCCCAGCCAAAATCAGCACATTAATGAAAATTCTGAAGTTTAAAAAGATGATTGATATTATTTGCCACGTTTGAGAAGATTTAGTATGGTGAGTTTTGGGTCTTTATTTTTTTTTTTTAATGCTGCTCATTTATATTTACTATGAGCTAATTTTTAAAACTCCCTTTTGCAAGCCACTTCAAGCAATGGGACCTAAAATCATACTCTCTTCTGAAACATCTTGTGTGACACTGGGTAGCCTGGCTTCAATTTCTTAATAATCATCTCCCTGTAGCTGCTGGCAAGGCTGCTATTTGGTGTCACCAAAGCTATCTGTTCTCCAGGATGAACAAGTCCAGTTCCCCCGCCATTCCTCAACTACCTTAATGTCCCTCTGCTGAACTTGCTGCATTTTTTCAGTTTCTTTCCTGTATTGTGGGAGTCCAAAACCAGACATAGGATTTAGATATGGTCTAAGAAGTGTTAAGTAGAAGGAGTAATCACTTTCCTCACTGTCCTCTCTCTACTCCTGAAAATACAGCCCAGGTGCTTTTGGCCTTCTTTGGTGCTAGAGCACCAAAGCACCATGCTCATCTGCACCTTGCCCATCCACCAGGATTCCCAGGTCCTTTCCAATAGAGCTGCTTGCAGGCCATTTGATTTCCAGACTTCATGGATGTTAGGAATCTTTCATCCTAGGTCCATAACCATGTATTTATCCTTGTTGAATTTCATAAAGCACTTGTCAGTCTATTCCTCCAACCTGTAGAGGTTTTCTGAATGACAACCCTTCCTTCAAGGATCTTTTCTCCCCATTTTGATGCCACTTGTATACTTCATGAAAATGCAGCTCTTCACCTGCAGCTTGTTGATAAAGATGCTAAACATTACAGATCCAAGGATAGACTTCTCACAGTACCCTTCTTCTAACTGGTCCAGTAACCACTAAACACTGTGACCAATTATCCATTTTTTAACCTATCTAATCACCCATTTATCAGTGTACCATCCTAATTAGGATGCAAGGCCCTTAGTTCTGCTGGGTTTCCATGAAGATCTTGTCAATCTCATTTTGAATTTTCCCTGTGTTGCACAATCTGCACAGCTTTTGACATAGGTCCATGACTGAGTGACACAGCTCCTCAGCAAAGGCATGCCTCCTGCAAGCAAGGACACCTTGCTTGCCCTAGCCTCTGCCCCAGGCACTGTCAGCAGCCTGGAGAGGTATGTTGTCCCTCTGGAGCAATCTTTGAGTCTGCTTTCTGCTGTGCCAAGGCGGTCATTCCAGTCATAATCCTCTCCCTAGAATATGATGAATACATGTTTGACTCTCCCTAACAATGAATCAGCTGAAGAGAAAAAGCTTTTGGCAGAGGCTGTTAAAAATGGATTTGGTAGTTTGCTAGGAGGGAAAGACTTTAGTAGCTACCCTTTCCCAGCATCAGCAGACTAGAATTAATTCAGGGAATCATACTGTGTTGTTAATTACACAGCCTCACCAATATTGGAATCATTCTCTTCCTCTGAGTCATCTCCAAAAAACATGAAAAATATATACTAATAGATGTCAGGCGATGTGATGTTGAAATGCTGCAGGGCAAAATCCTTATGTTTGAACCAATTCTGAGTCCATATCCATAATACGCCTTTGGGAACTGACTCAACTTTCTAATTTCAGAGAAGTCTACCTGATGAAGAAAAAACGGTAGGTAGTTTTATGCTGTATGAGTTGAATCTGCTCAGTGAAGGGTCTAAATAAGAAACAGAGCAAAGGATCCATGAGAATCCTCCATCAGAAAAGGGAAGGAGCAGTGATAAATGAAGAGAATGAGACTTCCTAATTTGGCCATGTATAGCTTTTCTATTCTCCTTCAAACTTCTGTAATTTCATTTTAAGTGGTATAAAACTGCAATGTGTCAATGGCTCTGCAGTAACTACTGACTCATAACTCAAAATAAGGATGTATTCCTGTCATGGGTTAGGTTGAATGAGGTTATATCGACAGGTAATTATCTATTAACCAGTGTCCTACATCTGTAAGCTATAAGCAGGCTCATTGTCTAGTTTATCTTTGTAACTTGTTATCTACCCAGACATCAGACACTTAATAGTTGAACATGACTTTCAAAGTGTGGAGTCTGACCTTCACTGCACCAAATGGAGAAAGTAGTGCTATAGCTACTTTTAAAACTGATAAATGTTGTTTTGAATAACAGAATCATAGAATGGTAGGGTTGGAAGGGACCTTTAGAGATCATCTAGTCCAACCCCCATTTGAGTTTAATTCTAAAACATATTAGAGAAAATCCTGCTTTTAGTATTTTCTGATTTCTGATAACATTTATAAGCTAAAGCCATACAGAAATCATGTGCCTCATGAAGTCCCTTATTCTTCTTCAAAGAATCTATAAAACCTGATATTAATTTCAGTCACATCTCTAAATATACTGTATACCTGGTATATTTTTGATTGCTGTTATGGATTCTTCTATTAACAAACTTGAGCTACACTTTCAGTGGCAGGCAAACTGTCAAAACAATAAGGAGACACTGAAAACAATGTTATTATGGCTGTTGGTAACAGCAGTGAGAGAGCAAGGATAAAACCATAATGTGCTTAGTTTTGGTGATGACAAGGATTTTCATTTTCCTTAAGCTCAATATGCTTGCCTGGCTATGCCCTGCATCCAGTCAGTGCAATCTGTCCCATTTTCTCATTAAAATCCATTCCTAACTTTTTGTGGGTGAGAGACTCTCTTCTCTGTCCCACATACACTGTGTGTACAGAGGTCTAAGTGCAGCAGCTGCAGTGGGAACCGTGGGTCAGAGGGGCTCATGCATCTAGGTTGCCAAAAGCTGGAGTGAGGACATGTGATCACTAGTTGGCTAGCAGGTGAAATGGTTTGGAAGCCAGGCGTGTATGTATGTTTTTGTGAGTTCAATGGTTGGAGAAATTAGCTACTGAAGGAATCAATGATGAAGAGGCCTTGGGATCAACAGAAAGACCTATTTTTATATGCACCCGTGTGTGTGAAGGGTTCATGAGTGTGTCTGAGTGAGGTGTCTGGACCAGCATCTGGATTGAGGTTGCAGCCTTGGCATCTCATATGTCCAGGAAAAAGGAAATGCCAAGTACTCAGGGGACTGCTTGGCAGTCCAGGTGTGTGAGTGATCTACATGGCACCTGTGTCTGTATTTCCTTCTAATTGATCTTCATCCTAATCAGCCAGAGAGGCACACTGGATGTGGCAATTGTGTTGTTTGTTCTTGCACGACTTCTGTGTGTGTGTCTGCTTTGATCTCTGCAGCTGGCTGTGTGACTACGTGCATGTGTTGTATGTGTATTTGCGTGTGTGCACACTTGAAATACATTTGTTGGAATCATTTGTTGGACCTGGGGCAGGGAGCTGTGGCAGTCTCATCTCTTGAACTATGAAGTTTGACCACTGCCTAACATTTATTACTCCCAGTTGCTACCAGAACACAGAGTAAGATGGCTTTTGTTTTGACACAGTAAGTACAGCAACCCTGTAAAGACAATTAAGGAAGCATTGTAAAATGTCAACAGCTGTGATTATCAAAAGAAGTTAATTAAAAATAATGTGATAAATTCCTTCTAAATTCCCTTTACTTCATATTTTCCTTATCTGATTCTCTACTTTATCTTTCCCACATGAAGTCATCTGTTGTCTTTGTATCAACTAGCCTTAACTTTAGACATTCTTGTTTAACATTTTAGCTTTACTGCTTTTATATTCCTTGAATTCACCTGAGGGAAGAAAAATCATCTGAAATGTAATAGTTCATCTACTGAATAATGAAAGAAAAAGTCAAGAAAAAGCCAACAAATAAAATGAAACCCAGTGCAAATTGTGGCTGAACACTTGTTCTGCAGCCAAAGTGGTGTGAAGTGGGAATTAGTCTTTTATTATTTTTCTTTACTTTCCACAAATTGCATTAATAAAAAAGATGGGCAGCTGACATGTAGCCATTTACATTTCAGTCTGCTGTTGTTAATCACATTGACATTGTAGTAGTGTGTACCTATGAACATGAAAAAACAATGATATGTTTGTTCTAGAGGAGTTACTTTATTATCCCCTTAGTTTTTATTTTTAAAAAGATTTTTAAGTTTTTAAAAAGATGTTCTTCCACTTCCTTTATCCATGTATGTAAAAATAACTTACCACAGGTATGATGGATATATGCTAGAATTCAGTGAAGAATTTAGGCAAAAAGTTCAGTCTAATAAACTGAGAATGCATCATAACTAGTTAAATTTTGTTACAAGATTTAGATTAACAACATTTAGGAGAAAGCAAATTTCAAGCACTTTTTTACTGGGGTTAGTAACACCATGTTGGTCTATCCGCTAGAAGAGTCTGTGAATGGAAACTTAGGACAACATTGGAACTCTAGCAAAAGTTATACACTCCAAGGTACATAGGTTTCACTAGTGATGAACTGAATCTTGACTCAAAAGAATATTGTCTCTTTGCTACTTCAAGAAACATTTAGGTTCTCCTATGTAGTTACATACCCACATGCACTAAGCTAGAAATCAGAGAGGATCACAGCCTGAAGTTACATGACTTCAGGTTAGAAATGAGTATGAAATTTCTTAGAAGCAGCCAAATGTCTTTGGTTTGACAGAGCTACACATAATCAAAGACATTGCAATACCTTAGGGCAGTGTATTTAAGTTATTTCTCTTGTAAGTTGCACACAAGTTAACTGCTTGAGTATTTACATATTTTCTGAGGCTTCCTCATTGCAAAAGAGAAACGTTTGTCTTCATAGTTGTCAAAACATGCTACTCTTTAATCTGGCATAATATTTACCTCTCTGGTCCTGTGTGTCAGGAATTCAGGCTCAGGTTGTAGATGGTATCAAATTTTAGTAAGTGATAATGACATTAGGGAAATGTTGCCAGGAGAAACATCGGAACTATGCAAGTTTAAAACTGCCACTCAAGCACTGATTTAAGATGCCTCTGATTATATTATTTCTCTGAAATGCCATTGAAATTCTTATATCTATTTGTACTAGGGAATGCTTTTTGTAGTGAAGTGCAGTGTTTTCTTATCTCTCAAGTTCAAATGAATAACACAAAACATTAATCAGCCTCAGAGATCATTTGCTTCAGATTGTTTTAGCTTTTTTCAATTTTTAGTTTGTTTTAGTTTTTTGGGGTTATTTTTTTGACCCTAGCAAACATGCATAACAGATGCCTGATGTTATTAACCTAATTCTGTAAACCTATGATGTTCAAATAAAAGGGCTAGAAATGAAAAAATGAAGGTATACACACCTAGCTGAGTAGAATATAGATGCTGAACTGACCAGAGCATCTTTTCCACTTGATAGACACAAAGCTTTCCCATGTAATTTTGACTAGCTATGAAATAATATTACTCCGGATGAAGTGCCATGCAGCACTGAACTGTCCTGCCCATGGGTTATTGTGACATTTTGTACATGATTCCTCATTTACACAACTGTCCCAGCCAACTGTTTTATCCTAAGCCACCGTGAATTACAAGTTGCGTCCCTGCCTCATCCTAGCCGCCGAGTCGAAACCAAGTCCATGGAGTGCACACCAAAACTCTGAATGTCTAAATCCCCTGAGGGTGCTTAACACCCTGGAACTGTATCTGATACTTTCCAAATCACACCAGTAGTTACTGCTTTTCATAGATGTCAGCAATGAGATAAAAGTTTCATGTAACAGCTAAGGGATTATAGTGCTCAACCTTCAATAGGCGACCTAGTTTCAGCTCACTCAGTCTGGACCATATCTTGTATTTCTGGAAATACATGTGAAAAAAGAGGAATATTCAATCAATAATAAGTGTATGAAGCTGGAGATAAGGATGTAAAGGAAATGTCAAAGGGCAAGTCCAAAGAGGTATGTGGGCCAGGACAGATTATGGATTAGTACTGCAGTTAAAAAACATTATTGAATATAGTTCCCAAACAAATATGCTAAGAAAAGCAGTAGCTAACTTACTGTAAAAAAAACTTTTAAATGATTGTCAAATTAAAGTTCAATCTTCTCTTAGTGAATAGAGTATATGAAGGAGAATGATCAGAAACATTCAAAAATCTTTGTGTTAAACTTTGAATGGTACAAAGACCACTTATCTTGTCAAAAACTCTCTCTGTCCGTATTCACTAAAGCCAAATTATTTTTTTTTTTTACATGTAATACCTATATAACCACATTAAAAAATAAAGAAAAAAATTAAAATAAAAAAAAAAACTTGTATGCTGTTGTTTTTATCTACAGTCAGTGTATTCACAACCAACCGCTCTAAGAGGCTTAAAATAAAAATGTCGAGATTATAGTAATGTGAATAGTTCCTATAAAACAGAACAGAAAATGCATTCCTTGGTCTGCTCATGGCTCCAGATAGCATGCTGATTTAGAAAACAGATAGATAACAGTTACCTTCAGGATATGAAATGAACAAAACAGGGGATTGAAGTTTATTATACTCTGTTTCTTTTGTGCAATGTAGGATTCTTTAAATTATTTATTTTCTTTCCAGACAATCCACAGTAATATTAGAGAAGTGCTGGTAGTGTAAAGAGACTACAGTGAGCCACCTGTAGGTAATACTGATGTGACCTGTTTCTCACAGGTATCAAATTCTCCAATTACCCTAAAAATTTCAGCTCAGATGTCTTCTATTTGTAACTATCATTCTTTCTTTTGTTTGTGCACTCCTTCTTTCTCTTTTTTTTTTTTTTTCCCTCTTTACCAGTAAATATGAGAGACTGGATAGAATTTTTTTCAAAATATTAATTTTTTTTCTAATCTTAGTAACACTTTGTAATCAATGTTTTGCAATGCATGAATTGTTACCACTTATATTACTGCATGTAAGGGAAAAGTTTAAATTTGGTGAGAGGAAGATACCCACAATGTGTATGAGAGCAATTAAAATGGAAGAACAATAAAATCACAGTCACTTACAGCATTTCTACCTTCTGCTGAGTTATTTGGGTCAGAACGAAGACTTTGTAAAATAATACTACAAGAGAGTGTAAGTCACAATGCAAGCAAAAAAGTCTGCTGGATGGAATCTGGCAAACACTATTCAGAGATGAAAATCATTACTAAGCCATATTTACAAATCTTCCTTTGTGAAATGATTTAAAATCTTCATTATTCTTCCTGTCAGGCAAGTTACTGAATTTGAAAAACATTGTCAAAATTGATCTTGAATACCATCTTCTGGGAAAAATGTGAAGAAGCCAATGGGTATGATACACTTTTGGAATTAGAGTGAGATGATATCTATTTAGGATATGGCATTCAAAATTCATTTTGGCAAATGTCTGGCTTTGTCAGTAACACTAATGATCTTACAGCTTTTCCAGTGATAAACTGAAGATCCTTCTTCCCTTACAGGATCTCAGACAAATATATTTTGGGTAAATTTACTTATAATCTTTGAGTAATAAAATTTTCACATCATCTACTGTAAAAATTCCTATGAAAGATTTGCATATGAAATGAGAAGCTACAACACTGGCTGAAACAAGAAAAAAAATCAACACTACAGCTAAAGCCTGGGTGCTAGCTTTGGGTTTAAAATCACCACTAGTTTATGAATCTGCATCACAGTGAGAGGTAATAAGGAGTGCAAGGGATTATATTCAGGTATTGGTATCATTCTTATGAGTTATTTTTGGCATTCTGAGAACCTGATTATGCTCTCACAATCTGTTCTAGCCTGAGCTGCGGAGAACAAATTGTTTTAGAAATCCACTTGTGCCCTGGCGTTATTTGTCCCAGTTCATCAAAGAGAACACACCTCTTGCCTTTCAGACCTGGCAGATGTTCTGTTCTTGTATTAGCTTGTATTAGGGACAGCTGAATTGAATAAATGGAAGGTGACTCGAGAATTTGGGCAATTTTTCTCTACTTGAACTTCTGTGGCCTCTCAGATTTGGAAAAAGTAGAAACAAAAATTATTGAAAATATACCAAAAAAATCAACGTATACCATTGCTCAAAATACTCACTGATAACATTTAGTAATTAATTATTTTAAAAAGTTGATAGTACGGACTCTGCATGTTTACATTGTCTTCCTTCATTCCTTTGTAGAAATTTTTGGCCTAATCTTTATGAAGTTTTTTTTTGGTTTTGTCTTGTCCACTTCATTCAGATTATTTGAATGCAGAGGATCCAGGGTATTTCATTCACCATAGTCAGTGAATCTGATCTGTCATCTTACAGATATGTTATGCTTTTAAATTATATTTTAAATTTGCATAGTTTCGGTATTTTTTTTCTTTACAGTGGTTGAAATAGGCATATAATAAAATTTTACCAGAGAATTTTGAAAAATAGATTAAACATTCTTATGCTTTTTTTTTTTAAACTGTCTCAAAATAATGAGACTATTTTGGGGAGAAGGAATGCAATTGGAACCATAAAGCTGAGCCCTCATGTGCACTGTTGTGGAAATTAGTCCTTGCTGTAACCTAGGCTGTGATACTATTTCAGAAAAGCTGCTCTTTAATCAAAGGAGTGATTTAGCATGTTAAGTTGTAAAGAGCTAATGGTATACTTTGAGACCAAAATTCACTGAATTTGTAGTTTTTCCTTTTATGGTATAAATGAATACTCATATATTTTCCCCTTTTCAATAAAAGTTAAAAAGTTTAAGCCAACAAGAAAATATTTCCACCCTGAACTGGTTTGTGGATATCTTTCCAGCAGCATTTGATTTAACACTGCTAAACTCATTACCTTTTTTTTTTTTTTTTTTTCTATGGTGGATCAAAACCAGGGTTTCCAAAAATATTGCTACCATTCTCGGATTGCCTGCTGACTGTATGAAAGAATCAGTTTGAGGTAAACTCCTCCTAGGTATCACAGCCAGTTTGGAGACTGGCCGAGCCACATGCCCTTCAGTATCTCTTTAAACAGAGGAGCCAAATTTGCAATTTGCTCAAAAAATATGTCTGGGACTTAAATATTTTCAGAGCTGCTTAGAGTGTCAAATTTTGGCGTGTTTACTCTTCAGCTGTGAAATATAGTGTAACACGTCAAGTGATAAAAATAGTGAATGAATTAGGCAAGTCTCTTTGGTCTCTAGAGTTTCAGTCAACTTCTGACAAACTAAGATTATAGATTGTGGGAGTATTTTTAATCCTATTGTGGCAAAAAAAACTTATTTTCAAATCTATTTTTTTTCCTTTCATTTTCTTTTTTGTTTTTTTTTTTTGCGGGGGATTGCTTCAGACTTTGTACATGACCATCTCTTTCTTTGCTATTTTACTGATTTAAGGTTTTAATCATTTGATTTAGTTCTAAGCCGTAATTTACCAGCAGTAGCCTTTCTGTCTTCAGTTTTTGTAATTTCCATCCCACACTGGTAAAACTTGAGGCATCCAAAAATATATTGACTCACAGTCTAGGTATTTGGTAAATGATCTGCATCTTTCCTTTCAGTTTTTCATTGCCTGGGTATGTGTGACCGTTCTTCACATAGCTGTCATTATGCAACAATAAAAACCTCTTTAAAATATACAACTGAAAAGCCAAATCAGAACGATCAGAAGAACAAAGTAGTTGGTAGGAAAAGTGTCTAGGTGAAATTTTCCTCTATAAAATTTGCATTTGTTTTAAATACTCTGTTTATTACATTTGTGAACAAATGGTCCCTTCTCTTGAAAGACAAGAATGCAGTGTAGCAGAAGTATGTGTCCCCTTAACCCCTATTAGCAAAATGAGATTCGCTCACATGATGTGTTTGTTCAGCTTGCTCATTTATGTAAACTTCATGTATTTGTCACGTATTCATGACAAAATTATCTTTGAAGGAGTATAGTTGTTTTAATACACAAAATGTGTCTTAGTAAGTCATTGAATTATAAGGAAAAGTGAAATAGTTGTGCTGCTGCAATTCAGCATGGGTATTGTCTAATTTAGTACTCTGTCACAGAACTATAGTTCCGTAAGAAAATAAAACAAAATAGCAGAAGGACTTTTATTATTCTGAGAGAATTATTGAGGACAAAAAAGCCTACCAATGCAAATTCTGAATATTTTACCCAAACATTCAATTTGGACTAATAATCACATCTTAGCAGGCATTTTAGTGAGTTACTTATGTTGATCTTATTTAAACAGATGAGACAGCCCTTATTAATTTAGCTTCTAAATCAGTAATACTTCCTGTAAGTTCTTCTGATACTACTAGTTAATACTGATCAAAATGAACTAAAACTTAACTAAAAACTAATTTACAATTGTTTGCTTCAACAGATTCCACTAGATGAGTCCACAGGTGACATTTATCCTAGGTACCTCAAGACAGGAGTTTTTTCCAGGGTAGTTCTGTTTTAGTCAATGGAGTTACAGAGGCAACTTCAGAAGTGATTTATCCTATTCCAAAATCAATTTTAAAGAAAAAAAGCATGATGAGTCATAAGATGTTTATCTTCATCTGTTGACTGTTGAGAAGCCCTAGACCCAGAGTAGGCTAGTATCACAGAATCACAGAATCTTAAGGCTTGGAAGGGACCTTGAAAGATCGAGTCCAATCCCCCTGTGAGAGCAGGACCACCTGCTCTGTAGGTCGCATAGGAACTCATCCATTTGGGTTTTTAATGTCTCCACAGGAGACTCCACAACCCATCTGGCCAACCTGTTCCAGTGCTTCATCATCCTCACAGTGAAGATGTTTTTCTTATGTTTCTTTGGAACCTCTTATGTTCCGGCATATACCCGTTGCCCCTTGTCCTATCACTGGACACCACTGAGAACAGCCTGGCTCCATCCTCCTGACACCCACCCTCTACATATTTGTAAACATTAATGAAGTCACCTCTCAGTCTCCTCCTTCAAGCTAAAACAAATAATAAAATAGTAAAGTAATAATAATAGTAAAATAGTAAAGCTTGAATAAAGTGTATCTCATTAATTGAACCATTTAATCCCATTCACTGGTGGAGAGATGTACATCTAGACAGCATTTACCATACCTGTTTCAGATATTATCTTAGAAGATCCTTTGCATTTTCTCTGTGTACTTTAGAGTTAGTCCAGTTGGCTACTGTAAAATAGATTCCTAACCATTCCTAATGGTTAAATTAGGTGAGATGAATCACACTTTGAGTTGTATTCTGAAATCATTAAATGAAGCATAGTTAAGAATAGCAGTAGAAATTAGCTCTCCCTGCTCGTTAGAATAGATCTCTATTTTTAATCTGAAAGATTATTAGGTGACTTTTTTTCTTTGCAAGGCTGCAAGGAACTATAGTTATTACAAAGGCAACCAAATCAAGATGTATGTTATTCTCTTTCCACAGGCATGAGAGGTAGGGTTTTGATTTTCAGTGATTTAAATATAGTGGTAGGTTAATCCACAGAATTTCAGGTTCTAACCACAAGGATTTCCTTGTGTAAATCTAAACTGGTATGTGTCAGTATGCAACAGTATGGGATCACATAGCCAAGAACAGCTTGTGCTCTGGTGCGCAGTCCTGGAATGCAAATAGAAAAATGGTAGAATGGCAATTATCTGAGGTAGTATTACCCTGTCTTTGTGCACAAACAGTCTTCTGGAATGGCGCTTCTATTAGTTGTAAAGACAGATTCAGGCTGTCTACAGGCGTGGGCTGCCTTTTCCTAATAGGGTCATTCCTGGCTTGCCAGAGTTGGAAAAAGTATGCTCTACTGCTCAAAGGAGAATGAGTTTTCAGCTGGATTGACACGAGAAGCTGCAGAGATATCCTCACATCAGTAATAAGCTAATCATCCTCAAATTATAAACATTTCCATAGTGCTCAAAGTAGTTTCCAAAGAAAAGTTCAGCTGGCAATTTTTTCCAAGTGCTAGCAGGTTATAAACTTTTAAATTCTGAATAATTTCTACTTGTTTTTTTCTGGGCATCAGGTAATATTCTCAGTATAGTCATATAATATAAGCTAATAAAGATCGCTTGCCACTTGTGATATGCATTTATTGTCTCATGGCAAGTCTTAGTTGAGTGATTGAAAATGGAAAGAAAAAGAAAAAAAATGCCCATTAAATTAATTGGACCACAGAGGATTGATGGAAAAAGCTCAGGTAACCCCATGTTTGGAAATGATACCTGTTACAGCTAGAGTGACTGGTATTTCTCAGCTGCTGCTATGAAAATTAGTATGTCTTCTGCAGTTTTTACAACTTCTATTCAAGATAACAAAGATCTGCTCCTATGGGAAAGTATAGACCACTCTTACCACTTTTCACTCAGTGTTGCATGGCCAATGGATAGCCAAGAAAAGGTTTCAGTTGCCAAGCAGATATCAAAGTCTTTCAGTGTGAGGTGCTACATCGTAAAGCATTTATCACTTCCAAATAAGTTGACAAGACAATTACGTTGTTAAGCAGACAAATTGTTCTAGTTTGGGACTAGAAACCTTATAAAAATGTCAGTGACTTTCTAATGGAAAACTAGCTGATGAAAAACTCCTTCTTCATGTAGATGAAAGACTTAACATTTCTAAAACATGATGGAGATATTGAAGAGCATGGAAATGTTAAGTATTATCAGAGTTACTTTGTTCATCCACTCATTCAGGAGGTACAGTGAATTAGAAACAGTGCAGATATACATATATTTGTGCAAATATTGAAGGGAAGGTATTAGTGTGTAACTTATGTATTTACAAAGGACAGATTAAAAGCACTAAGTACTGCCAATAGCAAATAAAAATTAAAAGCCAAATCTTTTAAGAGCAATTACTTTTAGTTATAATTTTAGGATACATAAATCATGGAAAGTAAAAACATTAGTGGCTTGTATGACTTCTATGGCTATGTTTTTCATTGAAACTATTGTTCTGATAAATAATTCAATTCAAAACATAGCACTAGAATTTTTAAAATTTTGGAATAAGGTTACAGAGAAAGTTTGTTCCGTGGAGATTTTTGAACCAATGTCTTGAATGGTACATCAAAGAACCAGAAGGGATCACTTGTAGGCCTTTGACTTTGCTTGTTTCATTTTTGTTACTTGGCTACATTGTCTTTGCCCAGAAAAAGAGAAACATTTTTTTCAAGACTTTTTCTTGGTTTGTTTTGTTTTAAGAAAGAAGTGAGACTTGTTTTGTTTCTTTATAACACTGATATCCAAAGGTGTTTCTTCTGACGTACATTAATACTAGTTTTACCTTCTACATATGAAGGCTTAAAATAAGTTTCTAGATAATCTTATTTTTTGATACTTTCACCACAGCTCTAGATATATACTATACCTTCAGAATAAAATCCTTTTCAGGTTTCCTGAAAAGGCAGAAATCTTCAGACTAGAGGCTGATCCAGGACCAACACCAGTTCTTTACTGATTACACTGTGATTCAAGGCATCCACATGTGTCTAGGCTTCATGCCACAGTTACTCTGTGCTTTTGCATAATGTCTAAATCCTCCTGTTGCTGAGAAGGTTTGCTTTCATAGTTAGAGGATTCCTCAAAATACTGGGAAACTAAATTTCTTTCCCTTTGGATGTTTATTGCAAAACTCTATGCATAAATTTAGAAAAATGATCTTTGCATAATAAAATCTTAGATTAGATTCACAATGTTGCAAAATTAATTATAACATAGAGCTACTTTGGTTAAGAGCACTATATGGTTTTCATAGTATGCTGATATTAGTTGGTGGTTTTGCATGACTTCTAAAATAAACACACTTCCTAAAAAAAGTAAAAACTTTGTCAAAAGTAGTGGCAAAGCATGACTTACATTGTTACAGATTCCATTTATCTTGAGTCACAGTCTTCCAAAATTTTGCCTTTCCCAGCTAAAATAAACAGCTTCTCTACTCTACATTGCTGTTTTATGTTTGACTTAACAAGGTATTGTATTTTGATTAAGGAAACTCTTCTCCCTGCCTTCTTAAAAAAAATAATATTCTTGCAATCTCTTATGCTACATATTAACAACCCAAGGATAGTCTTTTTATGCAATAGCTATTTCCATTACCAGTATTTCCAAAGTTCTTTGGTAATTTGGATTGTTTTGTCTTTTCCACTTACATCACACCAACAGTCTTACTCTTTTTATTCTTGAATACTGCACTGTGTCTTTAGGTCTTTAGCAACTGGTGATTTCTTATATTATAGAATAAGTTTCTTTTATTTGTCTTTGTATCCTGGACCTTTAATTGTCTTTATTCTGTTTCTATTATTCCAGTCCCAGAGTTTATCCATTCTTCCTGCACCCAATATCTTTGGCTCACAACATTGTGTCAGACTTTTTTTGCCAACATCACAAATGAAACTTAAACAATGTACTGAAACAATCCTTAAGAAACTGCTTTAGCAACCTCCTTTGCACTGTCTGTCACCCCACTGTAAGTACTACTATTGTTAGTTCTTCACCTAGTTTAGAAAGTTTATGGTTAATTGGGTAGTTGCCTTAAGGGCTTTATTGAAATACAAAGTTTTAAATCTAAACCTAGAGATATAAATTCTATTTTATTTGCCTAGAAAATTAAACACCTGGCTTTCCATCTGAACTTATAAGTGTGTATCTATCCCAAGCTATACTAGAAAAAGTATATCTAAAGAGATACAGTCTATTTGCAGACAAAATAATTTCAAAGAAAAGTTCTGTATTAAATATGGGCTGGCCTACCTTTCGTCAGCACATGTTTAAGTTTGCATTCTGTTTTCATCACATATGTTTATAGAGTCTTTCAGAATTTGTAGGTTTGTTTGTAAGATTAAATACATTTTTAATCAACAAACCACAATCATATTGTCTAGTCCTATACATATGTTTAACTATCAAAACATTTACAATGACTCGGGTTTATTCTGTGACTCTAAATAACTCTTGCCTCTTTCCTCAAATTCCGAAAGCGTAGGAAACTTTGTCAATGACTGATTCAAAACTGTGAAAATTGCTTAGAGTGAAGAATTAAAAAATGAAAGTAGACAGATAAGTACACATTTTCACCTGCAATTTCAATAAATTAGTACAGCTTAAAAAGGCACTGAGGATCATAACTGACTAAATTTCTAGAGTTTAAATTCAAGTTCTTGAATTTTCACTTCCTTTTGTATGTGAACTTTTATTTATTTAATCAACAAAGATTTTAGTTCTGTATCCTAGCATAACAAAAATTTTATTTCATTATAAATTAACTGATGACTAAGATTTGTGTGTCTAATGTGGTCACCAATAAGATTTTAAAGTAAACTATATCTGCAATATCTTGTGATTACTGATAAGCTATTTGTGATGAAAGACATCGTGACACATAACAGCAAACATTTTGAAACAGTCATAAGACAAAATAAATGATTCCTCAGGTTTGAGTGGATAACTCTGACAGTAATCATTCTCTGGAAATACCCTAAACGTGCAAAAAAGTCCATACTATCGATTTTTTTAAACTAGTTTACTATTTGATTGTCTTTGTCTTATCATTTGTCATCTTTGGTAGTGAAACTGTGGTGCTAAATTTTCTTTTACAAAAGCCTTCAAGCATTTGGTAGAAGAGACTGAGTCACCAGATATCTTTCTATGAATACCACTCAATTTACAATGACCCCAGTGGACCACTAAAACAGCACTGATACCCATTTGAAAGTGCAGCCTGGCATAGAGGGAATTTTTGGACCATTTTATAATGCTTCAGGAATTTAAAAAAAAAAAATAGAAAAAAAGGCCATATTTTCCACAGAATTCCAGAAATTCTCATTCAAATGCCTGGCAGTTTCTAGAATGAGCAGTGAGAGCTACTGGATGAAAATCTGGCACCATCAGCTCCAGAATTGTACTTTTCCCATTTTATCCATGCTGGAATATACACAGAGAGCAATGGTTACAGCATTACGGGCATCAGGTCTCAGGTGATGGACAGTGTATTTCATAGCCATTTTTTAGCAGTCTGCATTCAAAATTTGACACACCTCTGGATCCTTACTTTCTAAGACTTTGCTAAGGAAAGTCCAAGGACTCTAGATAATGGTGAAATAATTTCCTACGTGGCAAATTCCATGGGCAAATTCATAACCTCAGTGTGCTCTTGGCATGCTATGTGCTGTCAGAGGTCTTTTGTGCCACGTATGAAAATGAGAGCGACTCAAGTGGCAAAGGCCCTGTGGCAAGGTACTGTTTGCTACCACACAAGTATTAGCCTCCAAAACTAAGCTATGCTGCAATGCAGTCAATTATCACTTAAATGTCTCCTGGGAGTTCAGTTTAAACAAGAATTTGGGTTCCTTTACTGATCCATACAACCCTTCAAAGTGTAGCAGTCTCTCACAGACTGGTGGCTGTATTTCATTAGTAAGCAATGTACAAACTATACAAACTATACAATGCTATGATGAATATAGGTCATTATAAATCATGAGTGACCTGTGGCTCTAAAAACAGTACAAATATTGCATACTATCAGGTTGAGTTTACATGGAAAACAACGAGACTAGATATTCATTCCAATTTGTTAAAGTTAAGTGTGTGTCTGGTTGTAGAAAATGGCTATATTCTGCCAGAATTTAACTTTTCATTTTTGATCTCCACAGGGGAACATAAATAAGTAATGATTTTTTTCCAATGCTGAAGTTGTTAGATCCTAAATTTCCAGCTGCTCGTACTGACACCTTTTCAGGGACTCTATGTGAACAATTTAATCATTTCTTTCACTCCCTTAGAGTGCAGTGGCCCAGAGGACCAGGAGCAGCTGTTAAAATGCAATCACTGCTGAGCTCATATAAATTGTTATAAAAGTTCTTTCACTGTTTCTGTATTTAAACTTGTTAAAGTATATCCAATAAATGCATCCAAACATCTCCAGATGCTCGCTCCTACTACAGTTATGAAAGAAGGTCTCTGTAGCAGTCTTTGTGTTGGTCTTTTATCCTTGGTAGTGTTCCAACTACTCTGAAAATGGCAATTATTAATTCACTGTGAAAAAAGCACCACTTCTATCACAATATTCTGATTAATTTTCTTCCAGTTTCTAACCTGCTGATTCTGGCAAAAGACTTTTTGATAAAGTGAAGGCTGAGTACTTTTGAGGGAGACTTTGACAAAATTAGGTGTCACGTGGCAAGTTTCAGTTGGTGTTTATTTAAGCTAGGGGGTAGACCACAATGACTCCATTCGGTAGCTTAGGTCTAGATTGATGAAAGATTATGTAGCTGCTTGACTTCTCTCTAGGGACTAAACCTCCCTGTGAGTTCATCACCTAATATGTCTGAGGACTTGAGCTTTTCCTTCTAAACTGAAAGGACAAAGTGAATCTCCACAGAGCAGGTCAATGCATATGTTAGCATCATGCTTATCTGACTGAAATCACAAAGCACAGGTAATGTTTAAGAAGTTCCCGACAAATGCAGGTTATTATCCAAAGCTGAAAGATTGGATTGTGCCCCTCATCAGTCCTCAAGTCTGTAGAAATTGCCATTACAGTCTGACCATATGGATATGCTGCAAAGCTCTTAGGTTATGAATTTATAGGCAGTCAGCTACTTAAGAAAAAAGTTTTCTGTGTGAAGACTTATTCTATGTTCAATTTTAAGTAGCTTATGCTTCCCCTGCTACAGAGTTGTGCTGCCTGGAATTACCTGATGTTTACCTGAAGCTAAGAAAAACAGTTGGATGGTTGCTGGAAAGCTACTGAGACACAGTAACTAGTTCGTTTACTCAGAAGGGCAATTGTCATCTACTCATTTTGAGTTTAACCAAAATCAACATAAAACTACTTTCACAGAAACTAGTGGGCTTCTTTCAAGTTCTATTGCAATGATAATAAGGAATGCATTTCTTAGGCACCAGTCTGGGAAATTCTGATTCCAGCACCTTGTAACGCACTGCAGTGTTGGGCAGAGCTTTTCTCAGATCCTCAAATATACTTAAACATCAGTGACTTCAGATAGGTATCTAAATGTCTGAAAAATCTGACCAGAACGGCTCTGTGCCTGCTTCCAACTCTTTTGAATGGGTTATTCATACAATCTTATGTTATAGTAGTGCCATGGGACTAAATGAGATTCTATGTTAATGTGGGTACTAAGAATAGTCAGATAACGAAAGATAATTACTGAGCTGAGAAGTACTTAAAGGGAATGCTTCCTTGTCATTTAGAAACTTCTAGAGTGAATCCAACTGGTAAAAGCAATTCTGAAATACTTCAAGTTTCCCTACTTAATATCTTTCAAGGTTCTATTACTTGTGGTACTTAAATTGTACCTCAGTCTTTCATAAAGTGGATTATGAGACCCTACCTGTTTCATGACTTCCTGATTGTGTGAAATGGTGGTGATGAATTCTGCTCAGACTCAGCGGAGCTGTTCCAGAGCATGATATGTAATATCCTTGTAGTATATCATAGGGTTTTTGTTTGCTTGCACACAAAGGCAAACCTTTATATTTGTATATTTGTTTATGGATATCCTCAGTGATAGGGCATTCCTGTATATAACTTGGTTAAAAAAAAAGTGCATATCAGTCCTGACACCTGTGGGGATTGAGTTACCAGATCAAAGCTCAGAACTGGTTTTGGTTCTTCATGGTTGCTTCACTGAGTCAGAAATAATTTGTGAAAGACCTTTAGGGCATATTCAGCTTAGCACGACTCCATTGATTGGAGAGATATGCATTCTTTTGTGGGCATAGTTGTGCAGATTTCAAAGTGTAAAGTATTCAGACTAGTGTCTTGCTGGAGAAATACCAGTGAACAACATGAGTATAGACATTCCTGTATACCTGGAGAGAGGTCTGTGGGCTGTGAACATAGTTAGAAAAACTAACAATATTCAAAAAGGAAAATAAAAGATAATTGTATTGGAAATCTAGCATCAAGCTGATTAGAGCTGCATTTAGTGGGTAAACAAATAGGATAGGATAGCATATTGCAGGGTGTTTCTTTTGTTCTCTGTTGGTCCTGATCATTGCTGGTTTAAACAGTAAGCAATCTCAGAAGAGAAAGAAAAAACTTGGTAACACCATCTGCCTATTTTAATAAAAGTTATAAATCCATGGTCAGGTGAAGAGATTTCAGAATATTCTTATTTGATAAAGTGTTGGAGTACGCCAAGAAGAGCTGACAAGGAAAAAAAAATGCACATAATTCCCATTGACAAAAGGGAATTATTATATAAATCTGCAAAATTCATCATTTACTGAGCTTTAGGGGGTGAGAGGGAGAGAAGTACATTTTGAGAGATGTGGAATCAATGTTATTTTGTATCTACTTTTCACTTATGAAAGATATATTTTATAATGATAGCTATGTACTCAGAGCTTGGCTTGAGTGATTAAAATAGTCTAAAGAGTGACATAATTAAATCTGCTCCTTTTCCAACAGAAACAGTGTCCAAAAAGAGAAAATTATGACTGTAATATAAAAGCATTGCTGATAAAAAAAAAATTGGAAAGTTACAACACATGAAACCTAAAAGAGTCTGAAAAGTAGAAAACTTTATTTTTCACAGGACTTTCTCAAGTATGAGAAAGCTCAAATTACTACTCAAGCATATTTGATGTACGTGATGATCATTTTAGAATCTTCTGATTTCATTAGCAAATGGAAACTTAACTAAAACAAAGCAGTCAGATCAGTAGTCAGTGATAGCTAGAAATAACATTCTAAATATTTTAATCCTGACATTCCAGAGATGTTTACATTTATGAAGATAAGCAGAACATATACAAAACCCGAATGAACAACAATCTGCATTCCATCATTAAAAGGAACTTTGCAGATGATTTGCTCTTGGGCTCTAAGGCCAGTTCTTTTTTTAGAATACAAGGCTGCAGAAACAGAAAATACAGACAAAACCAGCCTGTTTGCAACCTCTCAGGGACCAAATACCACACAGAAAGTAGTTTTGTGGGTTTGTATTTATTTTTAATTGCTTAGTTTAGTTATTAGAATACCATTTTTCATTCTCCTTCTCAAATATTCTACATCAGTTCTGATTTAAAGAGATACTAAAAATGGCTGTGTCTTCATGACATTTACAGAGAGAATTTACATCAAAAGCTTTGGAGTATATACCATGTCTGCTATATGTATCTCTTTTATACCACTGCTGCATGATGAAGAGAAAGAAGACACTTATGAAGCATCTGCATTATCATTCTCAGATGCCACTTTCATCCATCTTATTAATTACTGTAATTTTTAAACCTCTGGGCTGTCATGCACCACAGCTAGCTAACCTGATTTCCCCCTTGGCGTTAAGGCTTCTTTTATCAACTTTGCTTTTGTTTTATCAAACAGCTCTTGAGGTGGCATAGAGGTCAAAGTATTTCATGTACAGTATCACACTGGTAGAGTAATGCTGGTGCTGGCTTTGTCAAGACTGTGGTGATTTTCTGCAGAGAAATGGAAGGTTGACCAAGTACAAATGCTCCAGAGAGTTGCCGCTCACAGTAGAGGTGAAACTCAGCACTCCCCGCAGTCTCCAGATTTGCCTTCTGGCTGAGGCAAGAGAAAGTAGCAGGGAACACCTTGAGACCTTCTGTGTCACCTGTTTCAAGCAGCTAGCATCTGTAGGGAACGTGTGTTCAGGTTGAGTTCAGACAATCAGTATCTTGTGAGTCTTGCAGAGGCTTCCAAATACAAACTAGTTTGCTCTTTTTTTTAAACAGTTAAAGAATTAGCATCAAAACCTACTCTTTGCCATGCAGAAGAAGTTCTTTTAGACCAAATCCAGAAGACTGCTTCTTCATCTAGCCAAAAGCAGGGAGACACATACGCAGAGCTTCAGCAGTCTTCTGTGTTGCACTTCTGCACAAAGCAGCAGAAAAAAATAAGAGCTGTCATGAAAATATAGCAAAATTTAATGATATAGTGTAAGAGTATCTTAAATAATAGAAGAATGATTGTCCTCACTTCTTATTTTTTTAAAAACCTTTTGGTTTGTTTTTTTTAACTGACCACTTCAGGAAATAGAGTATCAATTCTGGCTTCAGTCTGGCAGTGGTAAAAGACTACAATGACAAAAAATCTGTGTAATTCAAACCAGCCTGTCCTCAAGGACAAGTCTGTCTGCTGCCTTGCCTGGGCACACAATGTGCATACCAGCAGGCTGTGCTCCTCCGTGACTTCGGAGTTAAAACTTTCACTAAAATAACATAATAATGCTTTAGGTATTAATGGGTTGCTTTAGCCAACTTCAGTAAATGAAAGACTGGAACTTGTTATGTTCCAAAATAAAACTGCATTTTTTTAACTACTGGCAATACTGAAAATAAGTGAAATTCATAGCAGATAGACATTCAAAACACATATAAAGGCAGGCTCTGAGACATGCCGAATTGCATTTTCAGGTAACAATGTTATCACACTGTTTTTTGTTTGAAGGATCTCATCTTGAGTGATTCTCTGTTCTGTGACTCACTCATGAGTCTGTACCTAATATCAGGAAATTCCTGAAGGTGCCCAAAGACAGTCACAGAATCATAGAATGATTTGGGTTGGAAGAGACCACTTGAGATCACTTAGTCCAACTCACCTGCTACAGATTCACCTGGTCACACACTAAGAGTGTACAAGCCTCAATTCAAGCCAACAGATAGAACAGACTTGAAATTAAGTACAACTTGGGAAAAAATGGTGTGAGTTTAATATAATTATGGTAGTAATCAATTAGAAAAGTCTGAGTGTTATTTATGGACAGAATAAGAGACTAATTAAAAGGAATTAGCAATGTTGCTACCTTTTGAGAGATGGACACAAAGAAAAGTTAATGCCTCTGGAAATCTGAGTGTTCATATTATAGTCAGTCTTCATATATTCATATTCTTCATATATTCTAGGTGGACCTGCTTCTGCAGAGGGGTTGGACTAGATGATCTCTGAAGGTCCCTTCCAACCCTACCATTCTATGATTCTATGATTCAGAGAAAATCTTGAGGATTTTCTGCCAATTTAGCTGGGCTTTTTCCTCAGGACAGTGCCGTAGATAATCACATGTGTTTCATTCACTTGGAAGAGCTATATGCAAAGTGCTTTAAGGATGCAGTTAAGTTATACCTAGAATCTTATACAGGTATGCATAGTTTGAGGCCAAGTTAATAATTTAGATAGATCTTATTTTAAATTACACTATGTGATAAAACATACACATTCTCACAGTAGTTCTGAATCACATCTCTAATGCATTCAGATTTGAGTTATTAATTAAGATCTATTCTTAAACAAAGCATGATTAAACCAGATCATTGCAAAATGAGCTTTAGAACAAGAATAACTTGCTATGATTTATGCACCCTCTGTTGCAAGATACTATTTTCTTTTAGATTATCATGCAAAAGTTTTCTCTTACTCTTTTTTCCTATTTAATGAAATCTTCACTTTTGCTTTTCAAGATTCTCATCATGGGACCATTTTGTGCTGTAATTTGGCAGAAGTGCTTTCTGAGTAGGAGGTTTGGACTTGTTTTCAGAATAACTGATGCATTCTTTTTCTTTGCTTTTGTTAAATTTTGGTATTTTGCTAACCTTTTTGATGAGAACATAGCGATGAGCAAGAACTTCTCTCATAGAAATGGAAAGATTTCTGTTCTCTGCCACACATAGGAATGGGAAGGGGAGAAAATTTCTGTCTGTTAAAAATAAAAAGCAAACAAAATAATTTATAGAAGTGGTCAAAATTCATATCCCTGAGAACCAGCTAGTTGTACTTTTATGTAGTTCTTCTCAGATGCTTCTCATTTTTCTAAGCCATGTTCATAATTCCTAGAAGAGAATAGAAATCCCTAGGCATTAAGAAATTAGTTCTGTGATAGCCACAAATTAAAAACTACATTGGGCATAGAGTATAGCAGTTCTGAAATAATTTCATTATTCTTTTTAATGCCTATACTAACAAACTTCTCCAAAAGAAGGAATCAAATTCATAAAAATATATAGATGGGTCTATCTACTCATTGGATGCTCTTCTCCTTGTTAAACCAGAGGTTAGGTTCTTGACTTTCATTCCTTTCCTTGCCAACGATCTCTTATATGTCCCTAGAGAATTCTTGTCTTTCAGGTGGCTCACCTGAAAAATGCCTGTTGAGGAAGCAAAATTGACAAAAAGTGTTTTCTAAATTATATTAGAATTTTTGTTATGAAAAGTTAAGTATATGAAAGATAAGTCTGTGGAACAAAAAGTGCAGTAAGTTATCCATTTCAACTGGTCAACAGAATGAAATTATCACATCTGGTTATGAGGTCAATAAACAGGAACCTTTACTCATAGACAAATTCCCTATCCAAGTAATTGCACTCTGATTAAGCTTGCAGTCCCAGGGTCATGTGCAAACTCATTCCTCAAAAGCTGAGCAAAGCTTACAACTGCTTTAAGACCTTGTGAAGGGAGATATTTTTTTTTAACAACTGGATTTGTCTCAGATTTGAGGAGTGGAGATTTCTCTCCTTCACTGCCCAAGACTTGTTAGATGACATTCCAAATTCAGTTGGATTCAGACAACAGTAGACTAACTTTTCAGGTATCACTCTTATTTTGGAAATAAGAGCATTACTTTTAAGTATCATGTTAAATATCATCATCCCCAAAGGAGCAGCATATACAAAACTTTCCCTTTATTCACTTTCCAGGTAACTTCTGGAAATGATACCTCTGTTTCTGACTCTCAGGTTCTTGCAATTCCAGACAACTTAAGAGATTACTTAGAACTTGTAGGTTTTTCAACTACGTATAAATTGAAATGTATCCAAAGGGTCTTCTGACATAAAATATATCAGTACTACTGAGAAGACTTATACTTTGGGACAATTGAGCATCAAGACCTTGATCCACAGTTAGAATACCTATCTTAAGCAGACTTACCTTAAAAAAACTGGTTTCTAATATGATTTCTAGATGTCCAGTTTGCTGAATCTATTACCAAATTATCTTTGTAACTGATATAAAGCACTTTTTTTTTAACATTATTTTTTCTCTTATTCACCTCATTGTCTTATTATAACGTTCCTAAAAATGACATAGTAGACTTTGCTTTGCAAAATGTGTTTTGAAGGGACAGCCATTTTTATTCCAGAAACTTCTTTTCACTAAACCTAGAAAAGACTCTGTGGGAATTAGTTACCTACCAAAAAAGATATTCAGTTAGACTTTTATGATTTGGCCTATATATGTTAAAAGCTCACTATTAAACTATTTCATAGTTCTTTGTCAGAGAGACAGGAATCTAGGTGTAAGTTTTAGATCAATATAAACAATATCAACAGGAAACTCAATTTTTTATATAGTTCTTCTGACTGTAGGGAAGTATGTCTAATCTTCATCCTGAGCTCAGCAGCAGCAAAACGGCATTGGAGATTTTTGAATTTTAATGGATTTTTAAAAAGTAATTAAAATCAAGACATCAGTGTTATTCTATTACTCCTGTAAAAAATTCATGAGATCATTAACTTCCAGATAGAGATTGGAGGCACTGGCAGAACACTTTATTCAATATATAGTGAGAAACAAAAGATTTGAGTTTTCTTTTATTTGCACTGGTAGAAGTTAGAAATATGCTATGTGGTATAAAAGAAATAATGGTAGTGTAACTTTAAAGAGGATAACACTAAGAATTTCTAGTAACAAGGACCTGTTCTGGAAAAACAGAAGTTTCTAGTGTTTAATTTAGGCTGAAATACAGGAGCAAACCCATGAATTCTAGAAATGCTCTAATTGGCCATCTAACTCCAGTACTGAATGTGAGAGAATACATTGTAAATGTGGTTGATAACAATACCATAAATTTAGACATCGTAATTATCAACACCAAATGCTAAATATGTGCATTACAGATAAAGGACTGGAGCATATCTTTATCTATAATGAAGTGAAGCATACCTAAATTGTCAGGACATCTGAATGTTTTTTGTACATTTAGGCATGGATTCATCCCAATATGGCTATCTAAAGCATGTGTTATTCACTGCTTTCTAAATGTGATCTGAACTTATTTCAAAGTCTTTGAAATTTATTTCAAAACCTGTGTCTTGTGTAGCATACAGCATCATTATCTGGGAGCACAGTGATTGCTACCTGCGTGTCAGTTAAGTTCTTGCTCTGTCATGGCATAAACAAAACTTTCAACACTTCTCCCTCCTTTTGAGTGTAATTGTGAATGTATTTCCTGACTTATCTGAGAGCTACACTGAAATATGCTACTTGTACTTAACTGTTTCCAGTCACATGACAGCTTAGTGGAAGACATCAGCAAATTTTTGTCAATGGTGCTACTTAATTCTGAAAAAAATGTTTAACTGTTACAAAAGGATATGTGTTTTGCAAAAGTATCTTCCAAGGCTGTGTTGTGATTTTGACCAAACTTTACTGCTTAGCACTGTTAAAGAAACATATGTCATTGCCTTTTATCTTTTCTGGAGGTATTTGTTCATGCACAGTCATGAAAATGAGTTCTAGTGGGAAGCAATGTTTTCTCTCTCTGTGGACTTAGAGGATATGCGGGAGATTCTTATTTGTGAGCTAGGATGTATTTCAAGAATGTTGGCCACCAGCACAGAACATGTTCACCTTGAAGCAAGAGGTTTTCTATAGAATGTTCTTCTAACAACCACTCATTCCAGCACCCAGGTGTATTGTACATGCATCCTGTTTCCTACACACCGGAACACTTTCAAGTATCAGGAGTCTTTCTTGAAATCATGGCCAACCATGTTAAGATATGATTTCAAGTGGAAATGATATTTCTAAAATACTGCTGCTGTACAAAATCCATGTTTACCTAGGAGGTCAGTAATTTCCTTTAGTTTACTAAACCATTTGTCTGCAAATTTGTAAACTGGTAGTGGTTCTTTAGGCCCTATTAATTTTCTGCAGAGGAAATAATTTTTCAGTTTCAGATTACAATTGCCAAAATTCTTAAAGCAGATTATAGTTTAGAAGTTCAGTCTTATTAAATCAGCTGCATTCTGACAGCAACTCTTCTGTCTAATATATGTACTTTATTTACATCTGAGTGTGACAGTTCTCTTCTGCTCTGTCCTATGCAACTGATCAGACTGATCTATGATCAGTGACCAAGGATGGATGTGAAGGACAAGGTCCTGCACCTGAATCAGGGCAATCCCCAAAATTAATACAGACTGAGCACGAAAGGATTGAGAGCAGCCCTGCCAAGAACTGAGGGGTGGATGAAACACTGGGCATGAGTCATAAATCTGTGCTTGCAGCCCAGAAAGCCAACCTTATCCTGGGTCGGACTAGATGACCTTTCAAGATCCCTTCCAGCCCAAACTATTCTATGGTTCAATAATTCTATGAAATGTTCAGTGAGCTTGGTATTCTGAAAAAGTATTGGTTGAACTGAAAACATGTTCACACTTAAACTTGGAGCAGATTGTGTTTCTGCACTACTGTGCCCTTACAGAATTTAGCATAGCAAAAAAACCCGTATGTTGGACTACTATAGTTCTCTTCAAGACTTTTGACTCATTGGCAGCCTGATTTTGTTTAGGAAAGAAAAAATGAGGTCTCTTGATGTCCTTTCTGTTTTTTTCTACTGAAATATAGAAACAAGTAAGGAGGAAGATTGAAAATTTTTCCAGTAAAATAGGGTGGCCTAATTACTCATTGCTCCAAAATGACGACATGAAAGCAAAACCAGAGACTTGTGGCTCTGAAGTACATACTGTTTTTGAGCATTGTCTCAGGATTCATGGTAGAAAATTCCTCTGTGACAAGCGTGACAAGCCATCACGTGTACAAACATGGTTGCTAGGCAGCAACATCTCTCTGCTCAGCAGAAGCATCAGGACCAGAGGAAATGAGTCACGACTCACTTTCCAAGGATTGGTATGAAACAAGCCAGCAAGCGAGGATGACAGCTCTAGCATTTAGTGTCAAGGGCCCAGAAAAGTCATCTGGTTCCCATGAAGGCATACTGCTTACATTTTCTTTCCTGTCGTGATGACTCCCAAGCTTCTGATGCTTCCAGAGTATTTGATAGGGCCTAGCCACAAAACAAATGTTTCAAAGAGGTTGGGAAAGTGAAGACATTCCATAGGTTTGATGTTGCTAGTACTTACACGTACTCAGTAAGGAAAATAAAGTTAGCCAATAATATATCTAATCTTCTAATAGAACACACTCCTCTCGCAAAGCTGTGACATACTGAAGAGTAAACAACCCTCCTGATAGTCTCATGGTGTCTTAGCCTGTTAGACCTGTATGAAACATTGAACTTTAGTACCACAGGCAATCCTAAGTTTTCTGTATTTTACACCTTCCAAATAAAGATGAATTTGAGGTTTTTGTGTGTTAAGCAAATAATTACAAATATTTAGTTTCAGTCATGCTGATTTTTAATTTTTTTTTTACTTTATAATTTTAACTTGCACATTTGTAATCTTTTGAAGGGAAGAAATCATAAAAATGAGATGTCTGATTCTGTAGAACTGAATGTTTTATTTTGGTCAAAATAATTTTGCCTTCTTGGATCTAGTTATTACATTTTTTCATGTAAAATGTGGATAAAATTGATACAATTCACAGTATGGTTGGGTATGCTGCCAGTGTGTCCACTGGCTTGACACTCAACAAGCAGAGGACTTCCCTGCCTCCACAGAATAGAACAGGGAAGAAAAGCCTTTGTTGGTGCAAGGAAGTGTCATACTCAGGAGAGAGGGAAAATAGGAGAGCCATGGAGACTCCTTCCGTTGAACTATTTGACCAAGAAAAAGACTTGATACTGGGATCCCAGATGTGGAGGCTGTGGAGTCTGGGCAAAGATGTGGCCCTCACTGGCACTACAGAGGGCTACAACTGCTTGGTTGTACTGCTGAGACTGACCCTAGATACCTACTCAAGTCTAAGGGCTGTCTTACTTTCTAATCAAATACTATGGGCTTTTAACAAAAGCAGTATGTGAATTATCTTAGTAGGGAGCTCTATTAATTGAAGTGTATGAAGCCTTTGGGAGCCTCACCCGTGGCTTTGGTGGCAATATCTCTTTCTGCTGAGACCATGACAAGTCCAGACCACTGACAGCCCTCAAAGGGAACTGGTGTCTCACAGTGCTTGCAGAGATAGCCCACTTCAGAGCTGGTGTGGAGAGTGAGAGAATGGAGAGAACCACGGGAGTGGCTGACATACACTTCTTTTGGAAATTTCCATCAAATTGTTGTGGCTTGTTAATTTTATCTGACATTAGGTGAATATTTCAGATATTAAGCCTTCTGAAAGAAAACCCAAACCAGAACTGAGTCTATGAAAAATAAAAAGACCCATACAGTTTTAAGCCCTTCCATTTGTAAAGAAAAGCATTGAAGTGTATGAAGGGATCCTAATTGATACAGCAGAGCTTTCCTGAGTTGGTTGTCTGATGCAGTTCTTGGTACGTCTGCCAGTGGATATTCTTTCATCTATTTAGCTTTGACCTAATGTTCCTGTAACTTTGTTAACATTCTTAGCCTTTTTAAACAGCATTCCCAAATATGGTTATTTGGCAAATCCACACTCTCTACAGCAATATTAAAAACTGAATCCAGATGATTTCTCTAACTTTCTGGTTTGCTTCCTCAGTTAAGGTAGTTTGTCAATGGTAGTGAGAAGTTCTAAGAATCAGATTTCATTCTGTAAGTGAAGTTTTAATTAAAACTTCCCAGTGCTTCCAGCAACCATGTAACTCAGAAAATATTCAGGATTCAAACATTTGGGATATTTGATTTGGATTTTTTTGTTTGTTTCCAAATGAGTGAATCCATTCATTTGGAATTGATTTTCAAGTCTTCACATTTCCTTTGATTAGAATGGCCCAGTAGCAACATCTAATGATGGCTTTAGGTACAGACATACAAACCTAACATGTTGTAAAGCACACAGAAATTTAGGATATTTTTTGAAAGATATCCTCTGAATGTGCTGGACATCCTGACTTAGTCCTAGAGCTGAAGAGGGCATAGGATTCTGAGTGAGGCTTAACTGGATTGCAAGTTGTTTTCATATCTGCTATTGGTTGTTTTAAAAGCCACTTCTATGTATCCTGTAGAAATTAAGATATAATGGGGGACTTTTTTTGTCCCTATTAATATTTTTTCCCAATCTTTTAAAAATGTTGGATTACAGACAAGTTGTCAGTGTAAAAAATGTTGAAAGCATCTCTATAAAATAATACATAAAGGAGTGAGTTTGAAATGTATTTATATCCTTTTGGTACATTCAATTTTAAGTATGTCTGAAGCCCAGCAGGAAAAGAAGGAGTAGGGAGTATTTTGCCCATCCTCTTTCTCTCTGACATCTCCTGTCCCTCTTGTTTGCATCCTTTTTCCTCCAGGCTGATTATCATGTGCAGAAGCACAAAGGTAGATTAAAGATAATTTCAGTACTTTGTATGCTTTTTGATGTCTTGGGAAGCTAATTACTTACTTTTCTACTTTTCACATCAGGTTGTAATCAAGGACTGGCTGCTCCTTGAGTGCAGTAGCATGGCCAAGCTGGGCAGGGCACCCCTGTGGCAGGGCCTGTCCCACCACCACTGGCAAGGGAGCAGGGCAAAGCCAGAGGCAGGCAGCTTAACCCAGGGCACAGGGCATCAGGCAAGTGTGTGGCAATGGGCCAGGTCCGAAGTCTGGAAGCCTGGAAGTCAAGCAGCAGGTCAGCATTAGAATCAGGGCCAGCGAGCACCAGATGGATCCATAGTGATGAGTCTGAGGCCAAGCTGTGTGTCAGTCAGAGTCCAGATCAGTAGGACTTGTGGCTAGGCAGGGCAGGACTGTGGGGAGTTGGAGCCCAGCACTGCTGAGATGGTCACTGGAGCAAGGACTGATAGCATCAAGGGCATGAAATGGAGTCCTGGGCTGTGGGCAGGGTGATGGTAGTCCCAGGGAGTCAATCATGTTGATGTTCTCCATCAGACCCTGACATCATATTCCTTAGCAGAATATGTTAGAAAGAAGGATGAAAAGTAAAGAATCGGAAGTGTCATATAAAGACAAGAAAGAATACCTGGGTTTGGACTATTAGTGACCAAGCACTCATTGCTCACCAAGCTTGGAAAAGAAGCACAGTTCAGGAAATTAACTGGAATTTTCAAACGCCTTTCCTTTCCCAGGACCTTTAAGGCACATGGCTGTCTTTGCCGCCCAAGTTTATCATCAGGATTTCTCATCACCCAGTGTTTAATAACAGATAAAGTGAGGAGAGACTAGAAAGTCTGTGACTTTTCAATTTGGAGAGGAGATAGCTGAGACGGTCAGCTAAAAAAGTTTCACAGATTTGTGAAAAGAATGAAGACATGGCAATGTTAGTAACTGTACAAAACAGAGGACTTTAAAAGGAACCAATGGGAGATTGGTTTAAAACAATTGAAAGGACAAAAATACTACTTTATAGATAGTAAACTACTGGCCGCTGCTGCCACAGAAAGTTTTGGATAAAGAGAACATTTGCTAGTTCAACAGAGATTAGATAAATCCATGGAAGACCGGTCCATGTACAGAATATGAGGATGAGTGCCAGAGGGTTCATCCTTTCTGCATGGTGGGAGAGTGCAAGGGAAATACATCTCACAAAATGTCAGAGTCACATCCTTTCCTTACATATCCTTTCCTTTGACCACTGAAGGGGACAGACTTCTGAGCTTCACCCAACAGGACTGATGACTTTGACTCCTCTCCTTAATGCTTTTCAATTACAATTAAATGGAAATGGAAATCAGGTCCATTCTCTGGATTTAACCTCATCAGGGAACTCAGAGGGAGTATGCAAACCTGTATCATTGGCAGATTGTGTGGCCATCTGTCCACACACTGGATTGTGACCAGCTGTCACTGCATTTAGATCTTTTCTAGCTGTATTCCATGACTGCTAAAGTGACACAATGACCTGCTGGAGCTCTATTCTGTGTAGATACTTCAAATATAACTCTGCTCAGATATCCATAATTATATGAGTCAAATATTCATGACAGAGGGAAGATAACAAGGATGGAGATAGGAAAAAGAAAAGAAAAGTTCAAAAGAGGACTTGAAAACTGCAGCAAAAGAGTAGGCAAAAGAAAAAGAGATCATGAAAAGCAGTCAGGCAAAATAAGGAGGATAATGAAGAAGGGAATATTCACTCCACCTCCACCTGAAGCCATGGGAGACCTTTCTAATAAGCATCTCTTCCCTATCTGTTCTGACTCTCATAGTGAGAGGTGTACTTTCTTGTGTCTTCTTACCATGAATCTGTAGGATGCAGGGTTAGACAGTGGCCATCATTTGTGTGTTAATTAGTCCTGAGATATGGACAGGACCTATATCCAATCTTTGTTCTTCGTATTATAATTGTGGCAAGTTTAAAAAGTCCACCTTCTTACAATTATTTTAAAATAAATTATGTTAGAGTGAAATCTGATGAAATTATTGTCTTCTTAAATAAAGGATGGCAGATAATAGTAAGTCTGCTTACAGACAGTGCAGCACTTTTAATATATATTTGTTTGGAGGAAAAAAGCACCACCAAAATCCCTCCAAAAAAAAAAAGAAAAAAGAGAAAAGCTCTTAAAATAAATGTTCTGTTTAATACAGATGCAGCTTTTATCTTATTTAAAATCATTTTGCTTTCTTGCTTGTCTGTTGATTAGACAGAGGAATATTTGATCCATTTGTTGTCTTAACTTACTCAGATGAATGAGTGAATGAGTGAACAAGTAATGTGGCTGCATGCTCCTCAATCTGTGTTCAATAATACCAAAATGTCTTGCTTTTGACTGAGGGAAAATATTTGCACAGCAAATGAGTGGGCAGCCACTGTGTCCAACACCAGGAGCCAGCCATCTGGATTTAGCATCAGGTACCCGAAGAAAGAACAGAAAAGCTCTTTGTCTTACACAAATCTCCAGAGAAAGTTTTGATCCGAATCCTCAGTCGGATGTTGCTTTGGATATCACTGAAAGCTTATCATCAGTTGTTTATTACTGTTGTCTGCTTCTGGATTTGCAATGATCCTGCCATTCTGTTCCTATAGTTGGGATGTTTGTTTTCTTTTCATTTGTCGAATCAGTAATGGTAGAAGAAATACTAACCTTCAGTGACCTACAGATGTCTTTATGTCTTCTCCATTAAGCTGTACATAAGCTGAGGGAACAAAGAACTCTTTTCTCAGTCCCATTGCTTTCCCAGAATATTTCTGTTTTCTGGGAAGGACCAGAAAGATATTAAAGGAGAAACTGTCAGGTAAGACAATTTGTCACTTAACATAGATCTTACTGATACCATTAGGAAGTTGCATTTCTGTTGTGTCAGGTAGACATGCTGCTTTCTGACCCTCAGTTTAAGTATCATCAGGAGCTACTGTCCAAGAAGCATACACTGGGAGATTAAACACCAAACGGGGAGAGTCCACTAAAGTATTAAAGTGTCCCCAGCATTAAGTTTGCTGGAGTGTCTGGATCACACTGAACAAATGTTTTACATTTCCTGTAACATAATTTGCAACATATAAAGTAATGCTAGAAACTCAACTTGAAATGAACACCCAGAAGCAAAACTTTATTGCAAGATGTTTTCAGGTTAGCCAAAGATGAAAGGATTAGGAAAACACATGACTAGAAATATTGTTCTATACTGGGCAGGTCCTATCTTGTAGCCTTCTTCTCTCAACCTTACTTAGAAGCAATTGAGGTGAATGAAATCACACAGGATTGCCTGTGTTTCTTCCTTGAAATTACTGCAGTGTGGTTTGCTACTCTGAGACAAAGATGCACTGTCCTTCCTAACCTTCTCCTTTACTTATAGCTCAGACATTTTGTGGAAGGATGGACTCTCTCCCATGAGCACTGAGTTGTGAAAACATCACAACACAACATATGAACCGTTGATTTTGGAAATTGCTGTCTATACTAAATAGATATAATTTCTTGTTCTAATGCATTACCTTGTTCTGTGTTCAAGCTAGCGAAGTAGACAATGTCAGCCACTGCAGGTGCAGTCATGCTCTGGAATTACTGATGCCTAACTACATAGGTTTTCTCAGGTATGCATTTCCATGAACTCTGTCTCTATGTGGCTCATTTGGAGCTTGACTGTATGGTTGCTTGACAATAACTACTGTTGAAAAACATAGGCACAGAAGCACACACTTACCAGGTCAGAATGCATGGAATTTCTTCACTGTGACATAGCTAGTTTAGAAAAAATTCAGCATTTCTTTTTCTGGCTCCCATTCACTAGTATGCTCACAATGATTAAATTACTTGTTCTGGGAAGATGCTAACACACCCTTCTCCTCCTGAATCTCCAAATCCAAAATATACATGAAGAAGATTAAAAAAAAAAAGCTTCAAAGCCACAGAAAAGGAAATTTCAGGATGATGAAAATTAAATAGTTTAAAAATATATGTTTACAGTGTCTCCAAATGCTTATGAGTAAATATTTGGCTGTGAGAGTTCAGAGGGTGTCTCTTTTTGCACCCCATGTCCCATCCTGGTTTGGCACCGACAATATGGAGAAGAAAAGCATATGTTACAAAAGTTGAAGAGAGAGCTAACTTGGGAAGGGAACTGGGAAACATTGCGAGCTGGTAATGTTTTAGCAGGGAACTGATGCCTGGGTAGCACCTGGCCAAGAAGCCTGGATCTATGAATTACTGGAAAAAATGTAGGAATGGATGGATGTGAATCCTGGAACCTGGAACTGACTGGGATAAGGCAAAAAAAAGTGGGAGAGAAGGAGGACAAAACAAATGAAAGTCAACTGAGCCCCAGGGGAAGAAATGTCATTGATGGTGTTGAAAAGCCAGGCATGTATTTGTTATAAATCTCTATTTGTTTTGTAATAAAAAATATATAAATACATAAAATATATAAATAATATAACTACCTTAGTCATGGGACCTGCTTTTGCTAATCTCAACACTTCTGGCTTCTTCCCCTGTACGTTTTCTTGATTAAAAGAATGGTGCAGAAGACTCTGCATAAGAGATGCCTTCACCTGTGACACTTTGATTCACTTTCCTCCCTGCAAAAAGAAGGCAGAGTAAGGAAGAAAATAAAAGGGAGAAAAAAAAAATGTGTAAGTAAGATCTGAACCTTAATACATGGAACCAAATAAAAATTGTACAATTTTCTTTTGAATTCAATACCAAAATATAACTTCAGAACATTAATTATGTTTTCTTAGCCTATTTTATTTGTATTAAGGATAATGCTTGTGAATATTTATATCAGCTTTTATGTTTAGAATCACAGAATGGTAGGGGTTGGAAGGGACCTTTAGAGATCATCTAGTCCAACCCCCCTGCAGAAGCAGGTTCACCTAGATCAGATGGCATAGGAACATGTCCAGGTGGTTCTTGAAGACCTCCAAGGAAGGAGACTCCTTGGAGTACCTCCCTGGGTAGCTTGTTCCAGGGCTCCCTCACCTGAACAGTAAAATAGTTTTTTCTTATATTTAAGTGGAACTTTTTGTGTTCCANGAGAGAGAGAGAGAGCGCGAGCGAGAGAGAGCCACGAGGGCACATTGCTGGCTCATGTTTAGCTTATTATCAATCAGGACTCTGAGGTCTCTCTCTGCAGAGCTGCTCTACAGCAGTTCCAGTATTCTGGTAAGAAAAGATGAAATGTATCTGTGAGATGAATGAGGCAAAAACCTGAATAAACCTGAGAGAAAGGAAGTGGAAGAGAGTTATCGTGAGACTAAGATAACCTCTAACAGTTTTGATGCTCAAATTATATGAATAGGTAATAAAGAGTTACAAATCTTCTGCTTACTTGCAGTATTTGAAGTATCTTATTCACCAGACAGCAAGAACCCATGTTCCACAGTGCAGACTATATTAACATCTTCTCTAATGCATCTTTTATTAGCAAAGATTGTGAATGCACAATGTGTTCTTAAGAGTTCAATTAAACAGCTTGCCTGTAAATCAAGAGCAAAACCAACACAAAAGCTCAACTCAGCTTCTGTGAAGGTATGATGTTGCCAGCAATAAATGTGGAAAAAGCCATTTAAAGGGTTATGGAGTCAAATCGAGGCTCAGGATTATTGGACTGTTTGCACTAGCTGTACATGCAGTTTCAACAAAACCAACGCCTACATCAGACATGCCTATCAGGCTTCAAAGAATGTTTGATTACAAAATAGATGAAAAACCTACAACTTTCAGTGCACTGATATTAGTATGCATTTTCAATTTCCTTGCTTGGAAAGGTGAAGTTTGTATAGTTTCTGACTGAATTAAGGCTGAATTATTTTAACTCTTAAAAATAAAGTTTTAATGCAGAATCCACATTTACACATTTAGAGGCTAACTGTTGTTCAGCTAGGCTTAGGCTCTTTCTTTTTCCTATCAATAAAAACTTAGATTACTGTGCAAGAATGATCATAATTCAGATGCATGCAAAATGAGCAGAGTCTGGAATTAAATTACTAATGAATATCCATGGAAAATTGTACTAGTGTGACCTGTTGTACCCTCCTAGTGATATATTAGCAGTGGGAAACAGCTGATGTGAAAATTGTGCCTCAATTTTATTGAAGAAGTATACTGTCAACAGAAGGGCAGATGATTACGGTCATAAAACCTCAGGTCTCTCTGACAACACCTTACTTGACTGTGGAGAACTCAATACTGAATGAAAGGTGGTAGATGGGACATGGTACTTGACTGGTGGAATTCAGAGAAGCATGATATGACCAAAAGAGCAGTTTATGGAACTTCACCATGTAGAAGCATTCAGAAGAGGCTTAATAAGCAAAAGACTGCATTTGCAAAGGACAAAGAAAATGATGGTTTTGTCCTCCAGACAGAAAATTAGGAGACCCTGAATGATGAAAACATCAAAGGCTTTGAGATGCTGTGCAAGGACAAGTGAAATAGTTTAACACTGACTGAATATACAGTTTTAACTCAGGTCTGAGTCAAAGATGCTGCCCCAAACTTTGGGCAGGCACAGACAGACCAGCAACATTCTTCTCCAGGAATAAGAGGATGGAGAAGTATGCCAAAGACTGCTTAGCAAATCCCTAAACAGCCCACTCTGTGACAAATTCCTGAAGATTTAAATGCACTGACATTGCTAGCCACTTGCAGCCCTTTTGTTTTGCAACAGTTCTATTGGATTAACAGTTTTATAGCTTTGCAACTGGCTTCAGCAGAGTTTTATGTGGCTGCCATGCCTAAAGTGTAATCCTAAGTCTCTACTCAATTCTGCAAGGCCTTTTGTAGCTTCAGTAGCACACTGAGCTCAGGTTTCTAGCAGAAATAGGAGGTAAAAAAAAAAGGTTATTAGAGACAAAACCCAGTTGATTTACCTCAAAAGATTTTCTCTTCTCCAGGAGATAGCACATCTGAGATAGAATGACATGAGTGCTGAGTCAACCTGATGGTTTTCCAGGTCAGCACAGGCTCTCATTGATGCTGTAACACTGCTGCTGTGTAGAATGATCTTTTGGATACCTCAAGAATTTAAGACACTTGTCAGCTGCATTTTGCAGATCCTGTTTGTAACACAGGACTCTTCTGATTCAAAAAGCTTTACACATTAACTTTTTAGCTTCAGACAGAAGCTCACTACCACATTCTTTTGCACTGAATAGAGGCTTTTACAGTGTAAATGTGCCCTTATCTAATTCATAGGGTTACTTCCAGCCAGCCAACATAACTGCACATATCTGTGCACTTGTTAAGAGATTATTTCATTTCATCTTGGACAGGTTGGATTTTTTCTTTGTTTTTGTCTCCCATCAGGGTAAGATGAAGGAAGTCTGGAGGTATGGGGTATATACAGACTCACTTTGTTTATGTCTGTCTTTGATAGAAATCCTGACATCACTAAAGCTATTGCATTAGATCTTCCCATAACACCTTTGTTGCTGATTCTGGCCTGAATCTTTTGTTGATGATGAATTATACCTTTCTATTGTATCATAAATTTAATTCAGAAAAATTGCAATGCCAATTTTTTGAATGTAAAAACTCTTAATTTAAGCATGCAATTGAACACGGATTTTTCCTGAATGCTGTGGTTATTCCAAAGCACTGAATTCTCTGTTCCCTGTGCTCTACTGCTCCTTCTTCTGTGCTTAAGTCACACAGGACACCTCACTTCTTCCAGCTCTGCCTTTCACTACATCTCCAGTGAAAAGATAATTCAGCTTCTGAAGTGATACAAAACTCATACAGCAAAACAAAACAAAATAAGACCGGTTTTTTATCTAGTTTTATGAGCTGAACTGTCTGATCAATAAGTCAGAGCTGGCACAAGGAATAGGGGGGAACACTGTGCCTACAAACAGGTCCTAATTCCATGGAGCAAGAGCAGGGAGATGAAGATGAGATGTGTTGATTGCATGAGTGTTTTAGATGAGCTCAGCTGTCTAACTATAGACAGAGGTTAATTAATGGCAATTGTCTGAGCTGGACTAGTCTTAGACCAGAATTCAGTCAGACATGTTCCCTTTAATGCATGCAGAGGAGTGTGCAGTTTCTGCTGTCCTTGAAAGTAAGGCAGGTTTGCTAATGCTGCTTCTTGTTAAAGTCTCTGGGACAGTTTAACATCTTGTCTTAAATGAGAAGTGTTCAACAACATCTGCTCTTTCAGCAGTCCATTTAAAAATAAGAAAAAAAAAATCTACCTTGTTACTCAAAAATCTATCAAGAAGACGTGCCAAGAAAGCAGCTTGATGTGATATAGCTACAAGTAATATATTATATTGGTTATATTTTTGGGACTCCATCTGAACTGAAAGATCCATGAGAATGTCACCTGGACAAGGTAGTGAATGGAGACAGGCTCTTCTCAATGACATCTAATGATAGGACAAGGGGCATCAGTTACAAGCTGGAACATAAGAGATTCCAAAGAAGCATAAGGAGAAACTTCTTCACTGTAAGGGTGACAGAGGAGAACAGGCTGCCCAGATGGGTTATGGAGTCTCCTTCTCTGGAGAGATTCAAAACCCACCTGGAATAGTTCCTGTGTGACCTACTCTAGGTGGTCCTGCTCTGTCAGGGGAGTTGGACTAGATGATTTTTTGAGGCCCCTTCCAACACTTAAGGTTCTGTGATTCTGTGAAATAGTGAGCTCTGCCTCTTCTGTTGAGCTATTTCTACTGCATAGAGAGCAACGTAAACAGAAAGAAAGAAAGCACTAATATTATTTCAGTAGGCTGGTGATTAGGCCACTTATCTGAGAGAATAGCCCTGAGCTATTCCTGCTCAGTGGTCTGCTGATGCAAATGAATATTGAGTATCAGCTGCAGAAGTCTCAGGCATTGAGACTAGGACACCAAAATTTCCAGTCTTGTCAGTGGCTGGGCTGGACTGTGAATTCTTCATTCTTGGCTGCCTACATTCATTAGTGTTTCTGGAGTCTCCTCACTTTCCTCAGCCAGCCCAGCCCAGCCTAGCCTAGCCTACTGTCTGGTGATGAGCACGATATCCAGGCAATGTAGGCTTGGATGCCCTTGGGCAAAAGATTCCAATGTTTGCTACCTGGGTTGTTGCAAGTCAGTGAATGGTATTTAGGACAAAGTGGAATCAGTGCAAAGCATCTCTGACAAGGATGGTGCAGCAATCTGCTTCTTCCTGACACCTCAGTCTGCTCCTCAGTCCTCTTTTTGCTGGTCTGAGACTGTTGTGACAGTCATTGTGAGAGTATAATGCCCAATAACATGTTCAAAAGAGACACACTGTTATGATTGGTTAATCTCTATGTATGCTGTGCATATGATGGTCAGTAGTGGGATAAGAATAAGGATAGTGGGACATTATGGGGTAGGGGGATCAGTGTGGCACAATGTCCTCATGGGTGGGGAGGAACTGAAAGTGATAGGCCAAGGGGGTCATCTGGGGACATGACCAGTTGATATTGAGACACTGAAGCTTTACTTTTACAGGCTGCCCAGGGGGGTTGTTGAGTCTCATCTGAAGACATACAAAACCCACCTGGATGAGTTCCTGTGTGACCCTCTCTAGGTGATCCTGCTCTGGCACAGGGCTTGGACGGGATGATCTTTTGAGGTACCTTCCAACCCTTAAGATTCTATGATTCTGTGATACTGCTGGGACAGATCTGGGCAGGGAACAGAATGAATCTGCCTAGGGAAACCTGCAACATTCAGCTGAGTACATGCCCTTCATTCCTCCAAAAATATGGTGTTATTTCCTCCTCTGAGTGATGAATTTAGCAGCACCCCTCGTACCTCACCTTTTTACAGCTAGTATAGCTACATAGTGATGATATTCCTACACCGTGCTCAGTGGTTACAGGCCCTCTCATGGGAGATCTAGATAAAGAGTTAGAGGAGAAAATTCAGGACTCAGAGGCACAATAAAGTCACTGTGGCATAAAAAGTTATTGCATGCTAAATTTGGGTCTGTAGCTGTTGATATCTGTCACTGTGAGCGCTCTTAGCCAACTCTTCATATGTCATAGTCTATATGAGAGAGGCTTAAACTGTGGTGCATCATGCTACAGACAGGGTTGGCTAAGTTTCTGAACAGGCATAATTGTTCTGCCTTACCTCACAGATGGCAACTTGATAATCTACAGTCTAGGCCTCGACCCAGGAAGATTTGCAGCGCTCTGCAAGACCTACCTTTTGATCATGCTGTAGGCTTTGAAAAGCTGTATATTCATAACACCTTGTGACCAGCTTGTCTTAGAAATTAAGGAGCATTTTTCTTCTGAATATAAACATGGATGTAGTGTAATTCAATGAACTTCATTGAAGTACTTCTGAATTTACTTTGGTATAGTTGACAGCAGAATTTGGCTTTATATATATTGGCATGCACTCTATGGGACATTGTGAGGAAAGCCAACAGTTATGCTTCTTAAACCATGTTTCAGCTTGCTGGTAGATCTGAGCTTTAAACACTACACTCTAATGCCAGAAATTTTACCTACTTTGAGATCTCCTCATTGTAAACTATCTGCCAAAGCCTGAAGACTGTAGGTGTAAAATACAGTTCAGGAGTTTTATGCTCTTAGACTTGCCAAGCAAAGTACAGTCCATGTCTCCCCTGTATTAATGACTTATATTGTAATACGTCTGGAAAACTAAGGCTTTAATTAGCAAAAACTTTTAAAAATGCTTTAAAACAGCCAGTTTTGTACATTAGTGCTACTTCTTAGTATATAATATTGAAAAGGTTTTGATTTACTCTTACCAAAGGAGAAAAAGAAGGAAAGTGAATGTAGTATAATTTTGAAAGTTTTGATTCCTTCTGGTTAGTCAGAGAATATGTGTACTCACAAGAAAGATTTCACATGATGTAACTGTACACGTAAGACTCAGATGTACTCAAATAACTTGGGGTTCTTTAACCTAACCAGAGAACAGGCTGAGAGGAGACATGATCACTCTCTATAACTGCCTGAAAGGAGGTTATAGTGAGGAGGGAGGTCAGTCTTTTATCTCCTGTAATGAATGATAGGACAAGAGGAAATGGGCTCAAGTTACTCTAGGGGAAGTTTAGATTGGACATTAGGAATCAATAGGAATTGACTATACTCCTTAGCTCACATCTGGAACATTACATCCAGTTACAGTTCTCCGATGCAAGGAAGACATTGGTGAACTGCAGTAAGTTTAGCAGAGAGCCACAAAGATGGCTGGAAACTGTAACATTTACCCAGCGAAGAGAGGCTGAGGGAACTGGGCTGATTCAGCCTGCATATGAGATCACTTTTAACAACAGTCTTCCAATATCTACAAGGAGGTGAAAACAGAGCAAGGATGACCTGCACAGTGGGGTAATGAGGAACAACAATAATAGATTGAAATAGGGAGATTCCAATTAGATATAAGGAAAAATTTTCTACATGGGGATAATCTTTCATTGGAAAGAGTAAACTAGAGATGCTGTGGAACCGAGCAACCTCACTGAATTCAGTGTTGACTACTTTGAGCAGGATGCTGCCCTAGAAATGTCTCTGAGGTCCTCCCAACTTGAATGAGTCTGTGATATTGTACATTCTATGCAACTCTATTCAATTCTCAGTTGCATTCACATTTAATTGCCAAAACCAGTTTGATATACTTTTAAAGTTTGCTTATTGTGGGTTCAAATGCTATTATTGTTAAAGCTACACAGAGAAATCTGACCAAGAATTAAAAATTGATATCTCCAGTTGTGTGCAAGTGTTATATACTGATACCTCTGCTAATTTTGAGGAGGTAAAAAAATCTATGACTCACTGTTGATTTTGTGAAGAACAATAATAGATAAATTGTTGGGTTGACACAGATTTCTAAGAGAGAACTTTAATTTTACTTAGCTAACACTGCAATTATTTTAAAAAGACCCAGTAATCTACTTTCCTTCCTTGTTTTCAAACGTGCCACAACATCAAATGCCTGAAAAAATTATTCCGATTATTTATTTCACAGTCTTGGTGCCTTTACATGTCTGAATGGCTCTCAGCCAGTGGTTTACCCAGAGCAATGTTTAGTGAGCACAAGAAGAAAAAAAAAAAAAAAGAAGCTATTTTTAAAATTAACTTGCTAGAGCATTCTGCTTTGCATGTTAAGCACTCTCACAAAAGATAAATTCACTCATGTTTCCAGGCAATTCAGTGAGTAAGAAACACAAAGTGCTTTAAAAAGATCTATGACTGTTTTCTTTTTGATTTTGTAAAATCTTGATAAAGAATGTTTTTCTGAGGTACTCCCTCCTATCATCTTGTAATCTTTCCCATTTTAAAGAAAAAAGGGAGAAACTGACTTTCAAATGTAGGTGTTTTGGTCAAAAGTAGAAGTCCTGGATCAAAACACAAACAAACTCTTTTTGTTCCGTAAAATATGGTCTGCTATAGCCAACAATTAACTGGCTCACATAGTGTATAGCTTATTAGCCAAGATTTTACTTCTTTCACCTAGTAGGTCTTTATGAGTCTCATTTTGTCACTCTGACTCTACCTGAGCTATATCTTCTATCTTAAATCATGCCTTTGATTTTAGTTGCTCTATCTAGACTCAAGATGGCCAAAACTTCCAGAATCTACTTTTCTGTGTTATATTTAGTATTTTAAAGATAGCTGCAGGCTTAATTTTGATTGCCAAGACTTTGTACAAGTGAATTCTGTAACCAAAAAAACAGAAGATAAGCCACAGATACAACCACAACAATTTCTTAATTAACAGAAATTATGTTTTTAAACTGAAAGGTTTTTTTTTTTCTTTCCCATTTTCACCATTGTGGCGGCTTTAAATCTCCCTCTTCCGATTACTATGGGGTATATGAGCATAAACACATAGATCAGTCTCACCCTTAGTGCTAGAAATTAAGTATGATTCTATAACCCTTGTGTTGTGAATCCATGTGCCCAGGCTATAAGACAGTAGAATTTATTTCTTTATTTTAGCTTGGTCTGTCAGGGACTATGCTACATTCTGTATAGTTTCTCAGAGACCTTAATTATTATGAAACTTAGAGCTCTACGTTGCTCTTATGAGCTATATTACATCCTCCAAGTGGGAGTCATGGGAGCCAGCAGCTTAAGTGGGAGTGGCTTATAATACTCAATAAGAGTTGCTAGACAATCATATAGTAATTTACATTGGAATTTACCTCTGAAGGTTAGCTATTCAAATATGCTTCTCTAAGCAACTCAAAACTTGTTAAGGTAGATTATCCAGTGCCATATACAGTTGGGCTTTGCCTATGTCCAAGGACAGAGATTCCACAACCTCTCTAAGCAACTTGTTTCAGTGGTTTATCACCTTCACTGTGAAGACTTTTTTTTTTTCCTGTGCTGCAATTTGTGTATCGTCTTTCCACTGTATGCACCTCTGAGAAAAATTAGGCTTCATTTTCTCTAAAACTACCCTCCAAGTTGAAGACAGCAATTAGATTCCCCTTTGACTTCTTCAAGCTGAACAGAAGTTGCCACTCTCTTTACTTCCCAGATTCCTTGATAATCTTAGTGGTCTTCCACTGGACTTCAGCATGTACAAGAGAGATTGCAACTGAAGATAACACTCCAAATACAATTTTACAAGTACCAAAGAGAGAGGAATAATCACTTTTCCTGAAAGTTACACATTCCTGCTATTGTAGTCCAGGATGCTGCTGGTCTGCTACTGGTATGCTCTTCAGTGTGTTATCCATGATGCTTGGTGGTCTGACCAGGTTTCCATACACTTGTAGTTTACTCAAGCAATTTGTATCACACTAAAGGAGAACTATGGGAAACTGCTTAATACTGTCCACTCAACATACACCCAGCATATATGCAAAACAGAGCTCAGTCAAGGGCTTTCCATTCAGTTGGTTATATATTCACTCTTAACATGCCTGCCTGGTTTCTTGCACAATGCCATGAACTGCTCTTGTGTTTTCAGGAGGTTGTCTTTGAAAGCCAGACAGCTTTTTTAGACCCCTTTGCTCTTCAGAAAACCCTGAATTAGCCAACATCAGATCTATTGGAGCCCAAGGTTACTATTCTGCTACTTGCTGTTGTCATTTGCCCCAGGTTTTTAAGGTCTACCATGTCATTGTCATGGCAGCCAATGGAGCCATAAACCTTCATATCAACTCTTCCTTCACTGGGAACAATGAGTCTCCCTAGCTGGTTAGTCCAACACCACCACCATCACAAAATTTTCCTTAGTATACTTCAAATATCTCCTGGATTGCTTGGGCCTCCTAACTTTATCTTTCCAACAAATGTCATGGCAGATAGATTTCCCTATGGGAACCAGGACCTGCCATCGTAAGTCTTCTTCCAGTTGCTTATAAAAGACCTTATACTATTCTTTCCACGCACTGACAGGTTTGTAGCAGACATCCACTGCAATGCCATTAATGATATATAAGTGACTAAATGTCATGGAGAGAGTTGTATCAAAAGGGGACTCAGTCTGAAACAGTTTCCTGGATTAAGATGCTTGCAGGTGTGTCTCAGTAGCATGCTAACTCATCTTAATGGGTTCACACCTGGAACTGATCTCCCACCAACAGCGAATATCCACATCCCCATATAGATATGCCCTTGATGATGGCTTGTGGCAGACTCTAAAGATGTGTACAGAATTGTGCTCAACTTCTTCCTTTCCCTGCTACCTCCTCATCAGGTATCATTTTTCAAAAGTCATGATGGTACTGATCTAGATAATTTTACATACAAAAGTGATTTATCTCATTTAGATACACAATTCTGACAACTGCAGCAAGCATTAAGACTTGTCATAATGTCTTAAGTTCCAGGCACACAACAAAGCTGAACAACCTACAGCCCTTGACTAGCAAAACTTAGACATTTGTAGACCACAGTTGCCCATGGGGCTAGGCAGAGTTTTTGATGATTTCTCTTCAGGTTCAGTGCCTCAGTTCTATAGCAGCTTGATGTTAAGCACTCTAGGTTTTAATCTGGGCTTTTAATCCTTTGAAATAATAAATGAAGACGTGGATTTTTTTCAGGAGCAATATATTTAATATAGTAAAGTGATTCTAATCAAGGATAGTATTGTGAGGCATATTGTCCCTTGAATCTTCAGATAAGTTGAGCTAAATTAACCTTAACTTGATGGTACTTTTCTGCCTTGAAAATCTAACTTAAGATCTTTTTTCTGTGACTCAATACCAGTGCTAATGATGCCAAATATGACTTCTGAGTTGACTGCTCTGCCATCCTATTGCTTTTAGCAATCATGCCTTAAACTCAAACATAGATCAACAAGGAAGGAATCCTCATTTAATATACTTGTCTCTGCATTAGCTCTGCAGTAGTAATAGAAACTAAATGCAGTCAGATGCTATTTTTGTCTTGGAACTAAGTAGCTCTGATGCTGAATGCGGACAGGGAACTGTTCTGACTAAGAAGCTGCATTTTATATATAGTCATGTCTCAGACAAAATACACTTAAAACAGTAGGTTTGTATCAATGTTTGACACTGAATTAGCAGAAAATGCAGTATGTCTCAGATCATGTGTGGTGATGAGATAATCATGCACCTATTTTTGTCAATGCTGTTGCATTTTTGGACGTGACTCATCTGTATAATCCTCTTTCTGGAATAAAGTTGCTAGGTTACTTTGTAATTTTCATTGTATCTGGAGATGTAACATAGGACTGTGTGAAATCATAAATTATTTTTTCATCATAACAGTATATTTTTTATGTTCTTAGTTTGATATGCTGTGTGTAGAAGATATCACAGTAATTTCAAACAGATTCTTATGATTGGCAGGCACTATTGGTGTAGCTATTACAATCCAAGGGTTTAAGCAAGACAACATTTGTAGTTAGTGATAGTACCTTTTATTAGAGAAACTTATACAGCTAGGAAGATCAGGTGCACAAGCTGTGTTTTTGGTCTAAACAGAAGTAGCAGATGTCAAAGCTAAATGGAAGCTGAGCATAGAGTTTAACTAAATATCTATCAATGAGGCAATCATATAGAAAGACACAAGCAGTTTTGTCTTCTAAGCTGTAACTGCCTACCTCCTTTTCCTCTCCACATAACTGTGACCTTACCCTCCAGAGTAAAGTTCTAGAGAAAGGAAAATCAATAATTTTCTTATTAAAAATTGTTTAATCTTAATTTCTTTATGTTAAAGCCTAAGTCAAACACCTCTGAGGAGAAAGACACATAATGAACTACAGAGAATGAATATAGAGAAAGTGAAAGATATTCCAGCAATAGCCAGAAATCATAAATTCTCTTTCAAAGCACAAAAAATACCAAACTGGGACTTAGAGCACAACATTCTTATTCTTTCTTGACAAACCTAACCCACCTAGAGAACACACTATATACACTACTTGTATTTCCTGTTGTGTATAGCAACCCTAGGGACAGTTTTGCAGGGTGTTATCTAGAAATGCGACTGTGTGGGGTGAACTTTTTACAATGGATACCAAATTGTCATTGCATGATTGAAATTGTCTTCTGTGAACTGGGAACACTTTGATGACAACTCTTAAGAGTTTAATAATCTTACTGTTTTACTTAACTAAAAAGAAAGGTTAAGACACATGAATTATTGAGGAAGAAATCAGCATCACTGTCATTAACTAATGACAACCATTTGGCAGCTTTTTGAAGGAGAAAAACAGGTAAAGAGATGGTGAATAGTACATTTGTCATTATTTTGTCAAGTCAATATATTAATGTGATTTGGGTCAAGTTATTGGTTGCTTAGCCAAGCATTCATAGCTTCCCTAAACCCTGGGAGTAGCAGGAGAAACTGGGGAAGCCTGTAAAAAAGTTTAGTTTGGCAAAGAAGTGAAGAGCCAAATAAAGGAGAAATCCAGAGGGAGACCTTCTCCATCAGCTTGTATGACAGGGAAAGTAAGCATGGGAGTTAGGTTATGGCAAGTCAGGAAATCGGCGAGGGGCAATAGTTAACCCCAGTAGGAGAGCTCTGAGGCAGGAAACAAGAAAGACTGAGAGTCTGTTGACCTCCTGTTTTCAGAGTTCTTCTTTCATGAGCTCATAGGCCAATATCCTCATAGGTCTGCTAACAGCAAAAGACAGAAGTGTTTGTTTCTCAGGTTAGGGGCTGTAGTTTCTTTCATGTGGGTTCAACATTTTTTCAGCCTTAATGAAAGTTTCATTCATATGAGATGAAGAGAGCTGTCTCTCCCTCAAATTTCCCATGTAATCCAAAAGATATAACTGTTATGTTAAGAACAGGCGGACAGAGTGCTACATGTTGTCTTATTGCCTGCTGAGTCCGTTACTTTTCCAGTAATTTTAAGGGATTTAACATAAACAAGAAGAGGAATGGCTACAAATTGCAGTGAATATACTGCAGCTCTGATATCAATAAGTTCAGTAACAACCTTGGGTGTCCTGCTCTAGATGCATTTCAAGAATACAACATGTAAAATTTCACCTCTTCCTGAGTAATAGAGGTTAGCTGGTGATGGAATACAGGTGGTTTCTGCTAGCATATCCTTGCATATTTCTCTTAATCCTATTCCTTTTAGTATATCAGAAAGTATGCTAGACTCTGAGATCCCACATCCTGCCCTCAAACATGTTCCCTAAAATAATAGTGAAAGAACAAGTCTTCTACTTGCCGAAACCAGCATCCTGGTACTCTATACTGACAAGTGTAATAGTTTCAATATTTTTCATGATAATTAATCAATTCATTTTATCAGAATGTGGTTATTTACCGTACTTTTCCCTTCCCGTTAGTCTTTAGGTACAACTGAGGTTATTAAGGAACTAATTTCGATAGGAGCTTTCTAAAACGTGATCTGCTTTCATCCACAACTGCATGCATTAATATATTTTGCAAGTGAAATTTAAAGCACTCTGTTTAATGACAGCTGTAAAATATATTTGCAGTAAACATCTATTCCTAGTTCTTTTCAGCTATGGCAAAAGTTAAACTAGAAAATATGTGTCCAAAATGTGCAAAATGGTCTTGCAGAAATTGTGCCAGTCACATTGAAATAGAACGCTAATGTCGTGGTTCCAACTCCAAACTGAAAAAGTCTTACTTTTTTTTTTATTTTTCTTTTTTTTTCCCTTTTTTGTTTTCTTTCAAAATAACAGTCAAAGATTTTATGATGATGATTTCATTAATAGATAATTTAGCATGCACTACTATTTATCTATGTGGAAAATACAGGTCACAAACATCTCTTTTTGTTTTGTTTTTACTCTCACTTAAAAGTGTTTTTTCTCTCATAAGTCCTTAGCAACTTGAACTTTTGGAGTTATCTTCCAAGGAGTGGGAAAAACAGACAAACTAACATGTCTGTTTTCTGTCGCAAACATATTTTTTCTTCCTTTTCAACGTGAAGTTGACAGAAGTGAAACCTTTACTTCCATGGAAAATGTCAGTGCAAAACCGTAGACAGCCTTGGCTTTGTGATGCTGATTTTGTACAGAATGCAGAGTGGATGGACAGCCAGCCATCTAGACTGAAGACTTTCTGGTGCAGCAGTAAGCATCTATCATCTCACGGTGGCTGACAAAGCATATATAACTTTAAAATAGGGGGTTTCTTCATAAATATACCCATAGGCAATTAGATAAGGGAAGATGAAAAAAAATAGCAAAGGCATGGCCAGGCTTGTCCCTTCTAATTAAATCTTAGCTGTAAAGATTCCTACAGCAGAGGAAATTCTCACCTTTATGGAGGCCAATCTTTAAGGAGTCAGCTATCTATTTTAATTGTGGCTGATAACAAAGTCATTATGAAAGGTTTTTCCATAAAAGTCAAATTGTCCATCCATACAGAAGGTGTTTCATTAAGGTGACAAATTGAAGACTGCAAATCGTGGAGGATATTATTGCATTTCTTTGACTTCAAAAGAAGAAAGCATTTGCCAACTGTACTACTTCTTCTCATTAGCTTTTATGACATGTATTACACTGTTTCTTAGTCTTACTGTGTCAGTCGAGGCAGAAGCAAAGAATAAAATCCAGCCCCTCTGTAGCTCAGCTCCCCTAATGTTTTCCTGGAGGAGAGTCTCCAACCTGTGAGAAATGTTTGCTTAAGAAGCAAGATTCCTGTATTTCTTCATTAACAGTCTGAGGTGCAAATAAGAATTATTTTAGCCTGACTTGGGAGTAGGTTTGTCTTAGTCATCCACAGTCTGAGTCAGCAAAAAAACTTCTCAGTTTTCCAGCATACAAGAACAATGAATGCTGATTAGTCTCCAAAAACATATAGTAATTATGGCTATTCCTCTATAGGAACCGTCATAACTTCTGGCAGAAATTCTGCTCCCACCGAATTTAGTAGTATTTTTCCATTGACTCCTGAGAAGCCAGTATTTCACTATCAATTCTCAGAGCTATTTCTGCCCTGCCATCTTCTCTCCCTAAATTGCACACTTGCGCAATTACTGCTGTTTAGAATCAATGCATTTGATAAAATATTCAAGATATTTCTACTCTAGTTTTCCTCAGAGAGAGAAGAATAAGTGAAATGAAGAAGAAGCAGAGAGGTAGATGGAGAGAAAGACAGCTGGATGACCCTTTTCCTATCTTTTCAAAATCATCAGGTTAAGAGCAGAGAAAAGAGAACCAAGCAATAGTTATTGTAAGAATATTATTCCTACTCACTTACAGGGTTGTTAATCCAATCTTATTTTAATAAGAATCTTCCCAGTGCTTCAAAACTTCAGTGAACGATACTAGTGATAGATATTCCACAAGAAGCAATAAAATGAGATTCAAACAATACCAGAAAAAAAAAACTATATGTGTACCTGCCCACACACATACAAAGGAGTCACAAATTAAGGGTAATTCTATCTCTGAGCCTGTTTATAAGTAGATATCCTACTTGTGTTTGTGGCACATATGATTTCTGATTAATGCCAGTGATGGTATTTTAAGCTTTAAAATAAGTATGAAAACAGCAAAGATGTCAGGTTTTTAAAATTTGTGCCCTGGTTTTGCCCAGCCATCAATGAAGCACCACAACAGTCTCTTGCTTGATGCCTCCCATCCACCTCCACCTTCATTAGAATGGCGGAGGCCCCAGCGAAATTGGAGGAAAAAAGATAACCAATGATGTTATGGATTGAGACAAAGGCAGGGAAGGCTCACTGCCAATTACGGTTCTGGGCAAAACAGGTTCCAGCACTTGACTTAGAGAGGAAAGTAAGGAAAGTTTATTCCACTACCTACAAGAAACAGAACAAAACAAAAAGCGAAAACAGAGCAGGATGATGAGAAAAAAATGCAACCAGCACTTTAAGATCTCCCTCCCTCATCCCTCCTTCCTTCTGGGCTCAGCTGACTACTCCCAATATCTCTAATCCCTGCCTCCTCAACAACTTGTTGGGGAGGGAATGGGGAATGTGGTCAGTCTCTCACAGATGGTCTCTGCCGCTTCTTGCTTCTCAGAGGAGGACGGCTCCTTGCATTCTTCCCCTGCTCCAATATGGGGTCTTTTCCACAGGACACAGTCCTTAACAATCTTCTCCGGGCATAGTCACTGCCCGTGGCATGGCGTTTTAGCAAAGTGAGTCACTGCCCTTGATGCGGGGGTCTTTAAAAAAGTGCAAATAAATCTCTGCTTCACCAGTTCTTTCCACAGGATGGAGGGGAGTCTCTGCTGCAGCACACCTCCTCCTGCCTTCCCTCACTGACCTTGGTGTCTACATGGTCGCTTCTGTCTTTCTCCCAACTCCTTGCACTAAAAGGGAACAGGAAGAGGCCTCCTCTTTTGACTTCTTCTTAAAAAGTGATCATGGAGATGTCTAATTGGCTCAGCCCCAGAAGTGGGTCTGGCTCAGAGCTGGGGAGAGTTTCGAGGAATTTCTTGGAGGAACCATCTTTACAGCTCTTTCCCCCTTACCAGAAATGGCTCCATGTCAAACCATGACAATTTTCCTTCAATCACCAACATCACGTTCACACCTTTTCACACTTTTGTGTATAGAAAATTTATTATGACAATGACTGGATTAAAAAATAGAAGTCAGTTAGGCTAAACTTTATGGTCATAACTTTTAGATATTTTTGAAATATCAGAAAAGGAATAGATAGATCAGCTTGTAATCTGAACTTTTTAAGTTATAAAGTATTGTGGTGTTCAAACGGATCCTGAAGCCATTCTCCCTGTGATTCCTTCTGATTACAGTCCTCAGTAGTGCTGAATACCTTCAACTGCTGTGGAAAAAAAAGTGAGTCAATGTTATCCAGGATGAATGTAGCTTGAGAAAAGATTGCACGAGCAAACATCTGCAACTCAATGTTTATGAGAATTTCACTGTTCAGGAGCAAAACCTGGCAATATGGGTTTCTGGAGTTTCATTGTTTGAGAAATAAGGAAGATGAATGTGGACAAAGATATTGTGGCAGTTTACTAATGAGTAGGTAGACAGAAGTGCAATTTCTGGGATATTGACTCTTCTGAGAGTTTGTGGTTTTATCCAGCTGAGTGTCTGGCCTAAACTTGGCTACATGTTAAACAAAGCAAACCTAAGTTTTTGGCCTACGGTATCTAAGAAATTGTTCAGGAGAAACATGAAAGCCTGCATGAGCTGAACTGGAAAGCAAGAGGACATTGTGTAATAAATAAGAGTCAAGAAGGTGACTGGGGAATAACATTTTCCATTACACCAATCCAAACCAGAAAACTCAAGTGCGAGTTTCTTTTTTGTCTCTGTATGTTCTCCATCTCAGTTTCTCAGAATGGCACTCACTATATTCAGATGTAGATTCATTTGTCATTTTGTATGCAAATATTAGCAAACTAAACCATGAAGCTACGTTCATCACAGTCAGTAGTTTGAAAAGAAAATACAACTGCCAAGAGTTCATGAAGGTTCAGGGACTTGGCTTTTACAGGCTTCTGTGAAGATTAAGTTAGCTCCAATACAAACAGCCTTTTCATTACACTCTCACTGATTGTGACAATGAAATCAGTTTCTCAGAAAGCATGCCATTAATGAGTAAACTTTCATTATTCCCAAGAGGGCTACCTATGTTAAATAAGATGGATGTTAATTTTAGATACTTAAAAAGAAAAATCACTGAGGAATAATTTTTTAAATAGACAGTTTGCTTTCTTTCACTGATGATTCAGAGGACATGTTGCTGCATAGTAACATGTTCCCAAAGAAAATGCACACTTCTGTCTGATGCTAGCCTTTGGAAACTGTCCCTTTTTTCTATTTCTGTGTATCCACAATAATTACTATAGCCAGCCTCTGATATTGAGTGTATAACCTTGGATGTAGGTTAGCTTTTGAAGTCTACACAAAAGCAATTGTAACTAGCAACTCCCTCAAGCTACCGAGCCACTTCACTAAATGTGCCTACCAGAATGCCAGTCAGTAGGAATTTTGTGTGCAAGGTTTGCCTCTTAACAACAGCAGAACTGAGATCACAAAGCTATTGTCAATAAATAAAAATCTTCAAAAAACTTGTTTACTCCCAAAATAATTGTTCTTCTGGGTGACAGATATAGCTACTGCTTTTTTGAAAATGCAGCTCTGCTTTCTCCAAGCCAAGACATGCTCTTTCAATATGACAATATACTTGTCCTTGCATGGAGGAGCCTGTAAAGTTCACTCATTTAGCTCCTAAAACCCTTCTTAACTGGAATTTCCTTGTCTTGTACAGTCCTTATTAGTTTTTAAAATTCTAAAGTACTTTGTCAAAATAAATTAATTTTACATTTTTAATGTAGCTTTTGTAAATTCATTCATCATTAAATTAATGATGAGAGAACAGGGGTTTTTTAATATAAAAGCAGTTTTACAAAGGCATTAAAAAGCAGATTTCATCATGACACAGCTACAGCTCTGAGATTCCCTGGCCTAGTTAGAATCCACTGGACCAAGAATCAGAGTCTGTGTGATCACAAAGCTGCTGTGCTTTGAGGGCAGGAGCTGGCAGTAAAATGTGCAGGATGCTTAGAGGTAATCTGGATATCTCAGTCATGACATTTTATATAACGCGGATATTCGCTAATTCTCATTTTCAAAAAATCTAGGCACTTAGGTTTTTCAGTCTTCTTGAAAGCAGAGTAAAGCTTTTGCGACAATGAATATTAATGCATCAAATCATCCACAGCATTACAAAACCGTCATTGTGAAGGTTCATTTTGGAAAGAGCAGGAAATATTTGGTCCTATAATTCTTTTAAGTGTCCTTTCTGCAGGACTAAACCTGTTGATTTACAGAATAAAGTAGAATGAGAGCTTGACCCAGCTGTATCTGTCTCCCAGGCTATTGTGAAGTTCCTTCAGTACATGCACTGCTCTCTGCTGGAAGGTTGTGCATATGTATGAGAGAGTCATCAGTAGCTTTCAGTCAATGTTCAGTACCATTCACTCTTGCTTATGTATTTATGCCAATGAACGAGGTCTTCTGAGTGGACAATAAAATAATGCATTGTTAATCCATCTTCATTTACATCAGCTTCTGGTCTTCTATCTGCACTTTGTTCCTCATCTGCTGAAACAGTAGGTGTCAAAATGGTCCCAGGGTGATGCTCGAGAGACCATCCTTTGCTGGTTTGTCCATTTGAAGTTAGTTTAACTTCAAAGCATATTGCTTTTTTTTCTTGATCCTCTTTGACTTCTATGGGCAAATCAGCATTCTTTTTTGGCTTGTAAAGTTTATAGCATTTTATATTTTATTTCTGTGGAGTAAATGACCCAACTCCTAATATTTTTAGGAAACTCAAGTAGATTCCCAGTGGTGCTGCAAGGTTCTTTTCTAAATGGTACAACATTGACTCAGGTCTTGGCAGTGGTAATCTGGGTGAAGTGTTCCCAGTGGCAGTAGACATACTGCTCCTGGGAAGTCCTCATAGATGGCTCTGTCTCTTGAAGTCATGATAATGGTTTCCAGTTGGGACACATGAGCAGAGAACAGATTAAAGTTGTTCCACTAAAGGACAGGAGATGAGAGAACGGAAACTGAAGTGGTTTAGTTGTTCACAGTTTTGAAAACAGCACAAAACTATGCTCAGAGTGTGGCTTCTGCTACCTATTTTGTTCTGTTATTTAACAATAAATGTTTTGAAACGCTTGAACTCCCTCTCTGTAGATTCTGATGAGCTTTAGATACTTTATAATTTTAAGTGTAGAAGATAACATTTTATTTGTTAGTGGGTAGCTTCAGGAGCCACTAGTCAACACACTAAATAAATCCAGCTAAACTGATACTACATATGCTCAGTAAGTTAAAGCTTTCTTTATCTGAGCTCCATGTGACCTGTGTAGCTATTGATGTCACATCAGTAGACCTGACAACATGGCAGAGAAGGCATGAATTTTCCAGACTGAGTGATAAAATCTGCTATTATCTTACCAGTTTAGCTTGCTTTTGCTGGTCACAGTAGTTCATAACTGTAATAATCAATATATGACCATTGCCTTTGGTCATAAATCATTGATTTTCTTTTCTACAGACTGAAAATTATTCATTAGTTTGTCTGCATTGGCTTTGTATTGCACAATTTAAAGATGACTGAAAGTCTGAAACTTGAAGTATTGGTCAATTAGTTTGCTGACAAGTGTTGAAAATATGTGCAGGGCTACTTTTTATACTAAATTAAGCATTAATGTAACAAGTCAATCAAGTAAATTCCATTTCAACATCATAAGAAAAAACCGTGAATGAAATCTGTGTTTGGAAGAGCTGAAAGAGTATTCTTATTAAAATGTATTCTTGAATTTGCCATGCAAAGTGATAGATGAGATTAAAGGCTCTGTTCAGTGAATGTATGTACATGTGCGTCATGATTTGACATCACGGCCTTTTCTCATAATGGGGAAGGGGCTGTAAAGATGCCTTCTGTAAGAACTTGCTCGAAACTCTCCCCAGCTCTGAGCTAGACCCACTTCTGGGGCTGAGCCAATTAGATGCCTCCACAATCATTTTTTTAAAAAAGAAGCCAGAAGAGGAAGCTTCTTCCTATTTCCTCCTTCTTCTATCCTTTCTTTCTTTCCCAGCTGGTGGTGCTGCAAGGAGTTAGAAGAGAGAGAGAAGCAACCATGCGGACTCCAAGGTCAATGAGGAAAGACAGGAGGAGATGTGTTGGAGCAGAGACTCCCCTGCATTCTATGGAGGGGACTGGTGAAGCTGAGATTTGTTTACATTTCATTAAAGACCCTGTATCAGGGGCAGCGATACTCTTCATTAAAGTCACCATGCCAGTGGCAGTGACTATGGATGGCCAGAGGAGGCCATGTCCTGTAGGAGAGACCCAATATTCACAGAAGCTGTAGCTATGGGGAAGAACCCACACCAGATATGTTCACTAAGGACTGTGTCCCATGTGTGGGACTCTGTATTGGCAGAAGCTGCAGCTGCTGGGAAAAAAAAAAAAAAAGCAGAGAAGTTCAAGGGACCCAGTATTGGAGCAGGGGAAGAATGCAAGGAGCCGTCCTCCCCTGAGAAGAGAGAAGTGGCAGAGACCATCTGTGAGAGACTGACCACACGCGCCATTGCCTACCCCCTGAGCTGTTGAGGACGGAAGAGGTAGAGATATCAGGAGCAGTGAGCTGAGTCTGGGAAGGAAGGAAAGATGGAGGAAGGAGATCTTAAAACACTGGTTGCATTTTTTTTCTCATCATCCTGCCCTGTTTTTGCTGTTTATTCTGTTCTGTTTCTTGTAGGTAGTGGAATAAACTTTCCTTAATTTCCTCTCTAAGTCGAGTGCTGGAGCCTGTTTTGCCCAGAACCATAACTGGCAGCAAGCCCTCCCTGCCCTTATCTCAATCCATAACAGTCTTATCATTTTTCCTCCCATCTCACTGGGCCCTCCACCATTCTAATGAGGGTGGGAGTGGATGGGTGGCATTGAGCAAAAGACTGTTGTGGTGCTTCATTGCTGGCTGGGCAAAACGATGACAATATGCAAGCATTTATGCATACAAATTGTTATTGCAGTAATAATGCTCATAATATTAAAATATTATTTTTATGTCGTTCCTTTAAGACAGACTTGTCCTTCTTCCTTAATGAAAATCATGCTTCTAATGATGTATTTAGTTGTGTTCGGGAGTCACTTGTGGTATTCATGAACACAGCAAATCCAGAAAATTTAGTGATTTCCAGAAAAGTCATAAAATTTTAAGTACCTTTGCTATGTGTTGTAGATTGGATGGGTGGCACCATCTATTAAAATAGCCCAGAAGTTCCATTACAAATTCATTTTTCTGTTGCTTATAACTTTGCCAAACTTTAATGATTTGGCCCAAAATTTTGCATACTGGGTATCTGCCTCAGGCTGAATCTTTCTGGAAAATTTCAGTCAAAATAACTATTTCCAAGAACAAAATTAGGGGAAAGTACATCATTCTGTCCATACCAAAATATTCTGGTTACCTCTTTTGTGTGAAATTTTAATCATTTGAAACAAACTCAAAATTTGGCAGGAGCAATGGAGGTGTCCAGCTTGTGCTCTTTCTTGTTGTGGAACAGCATCTTGGATAAATTAAGACTCTTTCAGGAGAAAATATTATTTTTTTTTTTAAAGGACAATATCTCAGTCTGCAAATGACAAGTAGAGGATGACTAGGCTTCTGAACTCTGAAAGACACCTATGTGTACTGATCAAGGTATTAGTTTTTTGAAGTAGATCAAGTCAGAGGCTGGTACCAAAGCTACATGTAGTGAGGCCTCAGAACTCTCCAGTCCCAATCTTCTTTTTCAGACTGTGTAGAAGATAACGCCTTCTTTTTCCATTACAAAGATGGCCAGAGGTGACTGAAGGAGTATGTTAGGACAAGAGGCTTGGTAAAGAAGACTGAGACTCCAAGTGTCTGTCTGTAAGAAGGGAAATGGAGATGACAGGAACTAGAATGTAGGAAAATAGGGCTGTGACATAACTGAATTGAGTCCTGGGGAGGTGTAATTTTTGGACTGGAGGTTAAACATAAAAAGGTCATGAAGGGAACTTGAAAGCAGGAGTTTTGTGGAAATAGTCCTATCAAAATGCACATATGCAGCAGTGTTGTGTTATTAATACAATTTTAACAATTTCTAATGTGTGAATGCTTATTACTGGAATGGTTTTTATATTTTTAACACTGTGTTTTAGTGTGCAATATAAACAAATATTGTGGTTCCTAGTTTTAAGCTCTCAGACCCTCTAGATTTGGAAAATTAAAATTTATAACTCATTCCTAGGATTTCTTTATAATTTATATAATGTTCACATCATAATCCATTTGAGTGATAATATATTAGACTTCATCTTCTCGCTTATGACAAAAGTGCCATACTGGGCTTGAAGCTCCTGATTAATCTCATTTCCAAAGACAAAAAGATGATTAAATGTTTCAGTTCTTTTATTTCCTTAACATGAAGGACATTTATCTAAGTTAAAGTAGTGTCTTGCTCTGGGGAATGAAGCACTTCACTAATGTGGGAAGGACTTGTGTTGCATGCATGGAGTTAGAAGTGAAAAGATACATGACTTATAAACCAGTCCTGTGTGAAGCAGGTTAGAACTGGACTGAGAAACCAAGTCAGGGCTAGAGCCATTCAGTTTCTGAAATCTGTACTAGGCAGAAAATATTCTAAACTAACTTTTACTTCAACAACTAAAGACAGTTTAGGTTAGAATGGGCAATGAAACACATCTGGTCCAAACCCATGCTCGAAGCATTTGTTAGTAGAAACTCAAGAAACCAAATTAGACCCTTATGCAGAAAACAAAACTTTTTTAGACATTTTAACTAAAATACCATTTTTCTTGTAAGAAATTACTCCCTGTGCAAGAAAAACACATTTTTGAGGTCAGTAGATCTGTTTATATCTTATGTCATATGAGAACAAACAATGAGGGAAGAATTAGTAAAATTCTTAATATGAGAAACACAAAGTGTGAGATTCTCGAAAACAGCTGTTCAGCTATTAACATTCCTGAGACACTAAAAAATTTTCAAAGTGGCATTAAACCTTGCCAAATTAATTGCCATTGTAGCTGGGTTAGCTAGGGCAAAGGCTATTGGAAATGGGGTCTTATTATTATTCACATGGGTCAAATAAGGGCAAGTCTTAGCTGATCTCTGAACAGTGAGGTTAAATGTCTGACCGGATCAGATCAGAAAGGCTAAGAGGGCAACAGAGACAGAAATAACTGCGGGTTAAGCAGCAGTAGCTCAACCATACTGCCTTCCACACAGTTGCACAAATATAAACAATATAAAAAAGAGAACTTGGTTCTAAGGTATCATAAAAAAAAATCTGAGGAAAATTTGTTTAAGAAACACAGGATTTATGTCTGAGAATCTGATCAGATTAGCCATATGCTCTATATATGAAGATGCCTTTGCACAACTTAAAAATTCTTCACTGGTATTAGCTTCTCATTTGTGTTTAATGGGAATGTCTGCAGCAGTTTGTGAAGCATCACATAGTGTAATACAAATATCACAGCATATGAGCTTTCAAAAACATGTAACTGTTAGTGATGCTTAATAAACAAATTTCTGATATGACTGACCAGCAGGTCCAGTAGGCAAAAATGATGGTATAGCTTAAACCATGCTGCCTTTGTGCTAGCCCTACTTCTTTTCTTTTCTTTTCTTTTCTTTTCTTTTCTTTTCTTTTCTTTTCTTTTCTTTTCTTTTCTTTTTTTCTTTTTTTCTGTTTTTTAAATGTAGATACAGTATACTTGAAAGCAGAAATAAACATGAAAGTTTACACTTGGAATTTCCTCAGCTACTTTTATATTGGTCAGATACAAATAAGACTCTGTGGCCATTGTTTTTAACCATGACTGATTTTTAGACAACACATTTTTAGACAAAATGTATCTTGTTTTGCTTAAAAGATCCAGCTTACAAAGCAAGGAATCTGAGACTCTGTTATCAGTGGGTGCTTTGGTCAGTGGATATTGGAGTGTTATGATGGATTAGTGTCTTCTGACTTTAGCTATCGAAGATGTATCTGTTGAGCCTAGGAAAAACCTTTTAGCACTCTACAGACAGGCAAAAGGCATGCATAGCTCCAAAGAGCATGTTCTTCAAAGAACCTCTGAGGGTTTCTAGTGGTCCCTGCTAAGTTGAAATGAATGGCTGAGACCATGGTCCTTGCTTTTATACTTTTAAAAATCACATGAAATTAAACTAACTCCGAATCTATAACTTTGGGGGTTTTTCCCTCTTGGGATACATAGGGACTTACAGAAGAGTGCCTCAAACTTGAAAATCTGTTTTTCTTTTACAAAAGAATGTGATCTTGTATATAAATGTATTCTGCTAAAGAGATACTAAAGTCCATAGCCTGGATCCAAAATTTGATCCATAGAAGCCATTTGTCCTGATCAAAGTATTGTCTGTTAAAAAGGAGAATGCATGCGACTGGAAGTTTAAAAAAGGCAGAAATCCTGTACAGATGAAATCTTTCAGGCTGAAAAAATATCATGACCTCTCTGTTGGCCTTGAAGTGTCATTTGTTCAACAGTCCTAATTTAAATTTCTATTGAAATTGATAATGCATTGTCGATTGCCCACTCCATAGCAGGACTTCAGGATTCAGTTTGAAATTTTTGTTTATACTCTAAAACTTTAATTGTACAGATTTTTAACAGTGTTTCACCCTTCCACAGATACTTCTCTGAGACTCCCTATGTTAATTGATGTTCATTGCACAGGAGGCACAGTAAAATAAAACTGAGGAAATAGTCTTAGTCTATTAATTCTCAATGCTGCATTACAGAACACTATTTTGCAATTCTATCTTGAGTAATTTTATTCTTAAACTGTCTACCTAGTGCCCACTTCTGAAAAGTACAATTAAATTACAGGGTGAAAAAAAACAAAAGTTCAGATTCTTGGTTCTTTTGGATCTGTTTAGGGTGTATTTGTCATTTTAATTGATTTCAGTTTTGTATTGGTCCATATCACAGCAGTGGTTTTCATTAATTGCCTTTGTACCCAGGACAGGTCTTAGTTAACCATTGCTAAAAAAAAACCAAAAAACCAAATGTTTCATTATAATCAAATCATGAACCTAATCAGACCTGTAAATATGCATTTATTTATGAAAGACAATCCATGAGTTTTATTTAAGGGGATATAGTCTGTATTGTAAACTGACAGCCTCTTAGGTAAAAAAATTGTAAGAATTTGGTGTAACAAACTGTTGTTTAATAATGTGCTCTTCTTGTTCCAAAAGTCACGTGCATTTATTTCTTCTTGTGACTGCCAGAGAGCTTTTTGAAAACAACTCCATCTTACCGATATGTTAGGAGAAGACCCCTCAAAACAACCATTAGTTATCAAGGAAATTTCTACAGACCATGTAGCCACAAGACTATATTATTAATCCCCCATCCTCTTTCTTGCTTTCTTTTTCTATTTACCAGTCTGAACTGATAAAACTGCAAAACTGTCATTTTTGGACATTGTATCACTCTAAATCATTTCAAGAAATAATCAAACATGCAAACTAAAATAATATTGTGCTATCAACAAGAAAATAGTTACTATTACTAAGGAAAATATTATTCATCCTGATTAACTTCAAGATGAGCTGTAGATTGCTTCAGTTTGACCCATTTTCTCTTTTATTAGATTTATTGCTCAGATGTCAAACTTTTGTGAATTTCAAGTCGTCTTAATTGTCATTAAAAAACGCACAGTAATTCAGTATTATTTTTTGTTTATTTCTTGATCTGTCAGTAAAAGCCAAGGGCACACTTCTAGATTAGAAGCCTTCATTCAAGCATTGTAATGTAAGGAAAAGCAGATATCTGCTGCCAGTTATTAATGTAAAGTGGAAGACTGGAAGTGTTTAATATTCTTCCCTGTGTCTGATCAAGATATAGAAAAAATTCTAGAATAACATTTTTTTTTCCAAATGATTTCTTTTAATTGGACCTCGCTGGGAATAATTTTCTTGTCTTGCAGCTTTTTCAAATGTTCTGAAATGTGCCTGGTTCCTAAGCCAGGTAAAAATGAGAGAGGAAATAAGAGGAAGTTTTACCCATCTGTACACCAATACTACCCAACCCACTACATTCGTGATCCAAAAGACTGTACCAGGAGCATGCAGCCTGGGCAGACCCTGCTTGCCACAGGCTTTGTGTCTCTGTAGCCCAGCCTGGGGAGCAGAGTGGAGTACACCACAGTTACTTTTGAGCCAGCGTGTACAAAGCACGTGGCTGACATGCTGCTGAGGGCTGGAAGGCATCCCTATATCTGCTCCTCCAGCTCAGTCTGCCCAGGGGAGGCCTTCCTCAGTGCGGCCAGATGAAGTAGTTCCATTTGTTAGGACTCGTGAAGGCTGGGCCTTGACCCTTAGGTGCCCAGCCACCAAAATCATCTGTTTGGGCTTGCAGAAACAGTGATATTTTCCAGGGTGTGAATTAACAACTCTTGCAAATCTCAAACAAGCTGCTGCCAAGAGTATTGGATGAAAGTTTGTTTTGTGTATGCCTTTGTTGGACTTGGTTCACCCGGCTGCTTGACATCTGCACATCTATTCATCATCTTAGCTTGCTTGGAAAATTACCAAGCATGTGGTGCTAAGTAGAGAGGAAGTGCACAGCTCTCCATGGGAAGCAGGTTCCTTGAATGGGATCTGTTTATGTCTACTATGTGACATGCTAGCTTTAAGTTAAGACTCCTAATACCACTAATAGATTGACAACATGAACAACCATTTTCATTATGAAAAGGAAATGCATTTTCATACCTACCTCCCTTTACATTTGTGTGAGGGCTGCACCCTCAGAGTTGTGTGAATTACTGTTTCCTGCATCCGAACATCACAATCTAATTTCTCTGCTGATCCATTAGTCCAGAACAAAACAGTCACAAATGCTGTTTACACAACTGAGCTGCTTGCTACACATTATTCTATATATACAAAGGCCTAGTCATGAAAGTATCATACTGGATACTGCATAAGCATGAAACAAAGAAAAAACCTTACATCTCAGAGAGATTTGAATCTCATTGTGAGTCATAAACAAGAAATCTGTAGAGAGTGAATACAAAATATAGATCAATAGCACAAGCAAGGGGCTAAACATATAAATAACCAAGCATCAACAAATTTTTCCTCTGAGTATGGTGGTCCAGAAGAGCCCTAGAAACAGCCTGGAGGAAAATAATGTTAGACCTCTGCAAGTAAAAGTACCTTGAGAAAAGTAGCATACGCTTCTTTGGAATCACAGCAGCATTCAATCATGAACAGAGACAACATCCAGGACCTGAAAAAAAAATAGTGAATGAGTAGTCTTGGAGTTTAATGTGATGTAGAAGGGAGGAGTTACAAGTGTAGCTCCTTTCCATAGGAAACTATGGCATTTTCGAGTTCCAAGAGAAAGATGACAAAATTACCAGGCTGAAGGAGCCTAGGTAAAAGTTATAGGTGTGCAAATGGAGAAGAAAGAATCTCTTAGTAGTAGAACATGGAAAGACACTTAGACATGATCTGGATGCGTGAGCTCATAGTGAGCTTAAAAAAATGAGATTTTTTTTGTTGTGTGTGAACCTTCAAGAATTTGTTGGGAGAGTAATTTCTTTCAAGATTTTTTTCAGATTTTGTTTACTGTTACTACTAGGACAGCCATTATCAATTGGAAGATTATATTTGTTGTACAGTTCAAAGCAGAAACATGCTATGTTTGGAAATAATGCAGGACAACATTAGGGCGTATGCATGCAGAATGTTTTCAACACTTGACAATTTTCTTTGCAAATAGACGTTAATAAGTAAAAGGTATGGATTACTTTTTTGGTCATATATTTATTCATAGTTAAAGTCTTGGAAACGTCAGTATTTTTAAAGCTTGGTAACAACAGATCTACCTGTGCCACCTTCTGTAGACCTGCTTAGATTTGGACCTAAAATCACAAGCAAAATTTTCTGGAATCATATTATCTCTGCTGTCAGAACAGATGTGCAGTAGTGCCTAAGTTTCCCTACCTGTAAAGCCATTTGACTTTCTGAGCTAGAAAGCAAGTAAAAGCCAAATTGTAAGCAGGTCTGATGATTAAGGACTTTAGGCTCAAGGTAAGTTCAAACCTCAGGCTAGGATGACAGCACAGATACAGCCAGAGCTAGCAGCTGATAGCAGAACACTGTTAACTTGCAACATGCTGAGTGTTTTCTTTGCTTCATCCATTCCACAATTTTGTCTACAGCTCCATTACCACATTTGCAAAATCAGTGGGACTTACTGAAATAAGATTGGAATAATACAGCAAGAAACAGGATGCTCTTCTCTTTGGATGTTCATGATTTTTCTTTTGTCTGTTTGCTGATAATAAAGGTGTTATGGCAAAATGCATTCAGAGGCTGGGGAACTCCCTGGAATGCCTGTGAAATGCCCCAGACACAAAAGCAATAGGATTCTGTGTAGCAGAGATGCTACTCCAGTATTCTCAGTCTTTTATAGTGTAAGGGATATTAACAGGTCTGCAAACGGGTAATTCCATATCCTTAGTGAAAGTGGGTTTTAATGATGTTTCTCAGCTTCAAGACTATAACTACTATATAGCGAGGATTTTCAGTATTGATTTGAATTTTTAATAGCAATCTCATTTCCCTGGGAGAACTTCTCTGTCTGCATAACAATAGCAAAGAAAACAGTATCTGTTGCTGTCAATCCAGTTTCCCTGTGGTCTCAAGATTCCTTCTTATGGAGGAAGAAAAATATAGTGATGTTGTTACAGGCCATGTTCAAGAATACTTTGACTTATGTAGGGTCTGACTCTTAGTTTAATTTTAAATCATAAAAAAATTCTAACTTTTTATCCATATGTACGTTTGCTTTTATTTTAATATTAGCACTTCAAAGTGAACTCTCTGTAACCCTTTCTGGGAAAAGATTGCATGGCTTAAGATTTACATTTTATCTGAGTAAACTCTAAAGCATGTCAGTCATCTGCAATGATATAATGTTTATGGCAGCATTTTATATTTTTCATGAAAATTAATTAACTTTCATTAAAATTAATTATTAACTGAAAGTAATTGTCTAAACAAGAGGCAGACTAAAGAATGTTAATGTTAGAGACACTATTTTTACTGCTATGATAATCTGCTATTATTAGTACAAATTCTAGAGAGACCAACTTTTCCTGCTGCTCAAAACATGGAACTGATGAAATAGGCAGTCAGAGAGGGCAATTGCTGCAGCAGTAACCATGATGTAACCATTGATTTAGTCCAGGATCTGGAAAGGAAGTAGCAGACTAGGAGAGCAGAATTTGTCTTGTTCAGGGAACCGCTACGCTGAATGATGCCATGAAGTGAAAAAGTGTCCAAGAGACATGGCTGATTTTTAAAGAAAACTCTTTGAGAGCTCAGGATTAAACTATTGTGTTGTGCAGGAAGATGGGGAATTTCAGCAAGAGACCTGCTTGGCTAAGCAAGTACTTCTTAGCTTCTCAGTAAAAGGGATCCAAATGCAGCCCACAACTACCTGAAAAGGAGTAAAATGTCAAACTCTTCTCAATAGTGGTAGTCAGTGTAAGAAGTTGACACAAGCTGCAGCCTGTGAGGCTCAAACTGACTAGAAGAGGAAACTTTTTAACCAAGTGAGTAACATAGCCCTGGAATATGTACCAGAAGCCAACCTCCATCCCTGGAGATTTTCAAGATTTGACTAAATAAAGCCATAGCCTACCTGAACTAGGTCTGATGTGAGGAGATTAGAATAGTTAGCATTTCTGTGATTTAAAAAATATACTTGGACAAGTAAAGAAGCCATTCTTCACCTTTCTTGGTTGAGTTTTGAACATAGCTGAGCTGGAGACTGAGCTATTGAAGAGGGAATGAAAACATTCTTCTACCTTCCTGGTTCTGAATGAGCCTTAGCATGGTGTGCAAGATTTGGAGAACAACTCCCTATTGACATACTGACCCAGCAAGGACTGAGCAGAGCATGCAATGAAGCAGGCCCTCAGGTACAATGGGGAACTTAATTGGTAGATTCTTTTTTCTGCAATAATTGCATAGTGAACTGCTGCACTGTTTTATTAAAATCCCTAGTTAACTCTAGTTAACTATCCCAGTCAAAACTAGGACAATACCAAAGCATTTTGATCTATCTAGGCCAAAGCTTCTGCAAGTGACAGTGGAATGACTCCAGTTCTGTAACTCCCTCATTAGAGCTAGAGGTCTGAAACCTCTAAGAAAAAACTCCACAGTGAAACAACCAACAGCAACAACTATGTATTTACTCATTACCCATATTTTCAAAAGTTAATATTTTAAAAAAGTTTAACATAAAAAATGCTCTATATGTTCTCTTTGGAAAACTCCATTGTAATTAGAGCTTCTTTCACCTGAGAGCTCAAGCTTTTTCTTCATTCAGTCTCTGATTTCTGACCGTACATTCCTTCATTATTTGCAGTAGTTGCTAATTAAGTGCTATCTGCACACTTGGAAGTCTTGCTTTCCACATTGCTGTCTACGTTATATTTGTTTAAATATTTCAAATCTGGACCTCTAACACTGACTCCTGTCATTTTCTACTACTGACATTTCAGTTTGAATACTTTCCATTTATGACTAAAGTAGATTTCCTACTAATGCAGCCAAATCTATGTTTAAGCATGCCAGTTTTCTTCCTCTCCTATGAATAGAGCAGAGGAGCTTAGTAGCAGGAATCAGATAGATTTCATGCATTTTAAAGAATTAATCAAAACGAGTTTTTGAAGAAAGCTATGTAGTCCCTTACCTCTGCTAAAGCTGTCAACTGCATCCAAATTTAAAATGGAATATGTCTCACCTGAAATGTGTTACCTTTTATAGCATTGTCGTGCATAGTTCACTACTCTAAAAACTTTTTGTGATATTTATTCATAGAATCATGGAATCATAGAACATGCTTGAGATCATATTTCCTTTTAAATCTAGACATGCATAGCTGTATCTGCACACATACAAAAGCACATATTCAGGTTTTAATAATATTAATTGTAGGAAAACAAACTTCTTTTTTTTCTTCCAAGTTCCCTATCCTTTAAATGTATGTCTTGAAAATGTCAAATTATGAAAATAATCTCTCTTCCTTGAAAGCTCTCTACAGTGCAGGTGTGCCTATGTATATACCAACTGATCCATCAGCCTTCCTTTCAAGCCACTTCAAGAATTTGTACATCCCTAAGGATCTGTGGTCTCCCAGAAAAGATGCAGTTTAATGGAATTTCTTCATGCCCTCCTTCATATTAAGTATCCTTGTCTTGTTTATGCTCCTTCTTCAATGTTTGCCTCTAAATATACTTGGCTACACTTTAACAGTATTACATTACTGATGATTTGTGCTAAATGCCAAAGCTAATTTTCCTATTTGAAGTAAGTACACCTGAGTTTTCACCATGTAGAGATCTAAACTTGGTTCTTTATCATTACAGAACAGTTTGTAATTTGCCACAAACAAAAATGGAAATCACTACTGATATGAAGAAAGAGAATTATGTTATATAAAGGATGGCCAAATACAGCACTTCATAGGCCATCCTGAATGAAATGTGGCACTAAAAATAGCTCTGAGATGTAAATATATATGCATGCTTTACATACTTGCAAATGCTTTGACACATAAAAGAAAAAGGATAACAGGATATTTTTACACAGCATTTTGAGAGTATTATTTAGAATATTTAACAAGTGCAGTCCATGTTAAACACAAAATATTCTGGCAAGCAAAATTAAACAATAATTCCTTACAATATATTTTCACGAACCTAGATCATCTTCCTGAAACTGCTCAAGAATCCTAAGAATACACTATACAGAAAAAATAGATTTAATTTATACTTTTCTTGGTTTATTTTTTTCCCCATGACATAATAATGTACATGTAATTACAAAACCAGTGTCTTGTAGGATTCTTGCTAACTCATTTCAGGTAAATTTGTATTCTTATGAAGAAAAGTGATTTTTTTTGTGATGATTTTTTTATCAAATTTGACCATTTCATGAGCCAGCCAACAAGTTATGTCATAAGTTGAAAGGTGATTTTTCAAGCAAAGAAATAAGCCCTGAAAGACAGGAGATCATCACTGTGCAGCTCTCAGTATGTGAATTAATTAGAACCTGTATGAAATAGCCTTCCTGCATTAATATCCTTTTCTATCTGTACTTTATCAGAGCAATACAGTACAGCACTTCACACTTCAGATGTTTCCACTGACTGCATGAGATATATTTACCAGATGACACTGGGACACTGCTTACAGGGAACTGATGTTGCTAAGTATTCTTGACATAAAAAAAAAAAAAAAAACCAACAAAAAACCCAAAACAAATCAATACCACATGCTAAACTAAAACTGCAAAAATAGAATCATTTTTTAGACAAATTAGTGAGCTTATTTGACCCACCAGAGCAGTATAGCTGCTGGAGGTCTCCCATTGAGAAGGATTAAAAGATGAGGCTGGGCATATGGAAACAGCGTGATGGCCTTGAGTAACTGTGCCTAACCACAAATGGACTCTGAAGCCTCAACTTGAATGTCTAATTATGACCTACACTGTGATAAGGTTTTTTTACTGTAATCCTAGTGTGTTCTCAGGGCCTTATCAGGGAAGTATGGGTCTTGTGTCAGACACTTCCAATTAATGAGTGTGTCTTCTGCTACCCAAGTGTTAGCAGTAGAAGTATCCTACAAAAACATGTGTGTGGGACAGCGCACCTTACACTATTGTTCTCCAGCCTACTTATCTGGTTTATACAGCTGTACATAGTAGCTTTGGCAAGCAGAATTCCCATAGCGGTTATCTATCAATAAGCAACACCACTTGTTGAAATTACATGAGAACTCGCTGTCATGTAGAGTTCTGGGACTGCTGTCCCCTAAGGCATGCCCTAGGGCAATAGAGAGGTTATATCTCTATACTCTCATATGATTAATTTAATAATGTGTTACATTCCATGGTTCTTGAAAGTTCCATTGTGCTCTCTTCTTTCCTATCAAAGAGCTATTCAAAGTAAACAGTGACCTCATCAATACTGTCTGAAGCATACAGTAAATGGAAATCTTCCAAAACCATAATAGAAACCGTATTTCAACAGATGTAAAAAGCAACATGAGGAGTGAGAATTAATTTGGATGAGGATGTTACAATACTTGATACTTGACTTGGCTTTGCTCAACCTCATCCTCTTGGTAAGTACAATATGCTTTTTTTCATTTAAGAATCTAGATTAAAAAAAGACCAAGAAAATCACCAGTGCAGTTTTTTGCTGCAGCATTCATGGATTGGTGAAAAAGATAAAAGTAATTTTACCCACAGAATAAAAAAAAACTAAGCAGAAAAAAGTCAGCCCGCAGGAGAGAGGAGTGTGAGTACTGTCATGATTGGGATTTTTCAAAGCTGCATACATGTTTAAACAAACAAAATTTTTAATAAAGATATTCACTAACCTATTCATCTATGACCTTTAAAAGGCCAACCTTTCAAAAAGCATGCAAGGATTGCTAGAACAGGAACAGAGCTGCTATTCAGGCATTTTTAGATTGATCACAACCCACAAGCCAAGCAAAATAAAAGATCCTATCAGAACGTCTTTGTGTGTCAGACAGCAGTAAGCTGCAGGTGCTTGATTTCCATACAACTCAGAGAAACACTTTGCCTTCTTGATATATCTGGATTTTCTTCATCCCTGAAACTCTTAGGAAATTGTCCAATGTACATTATTTTTGTTTTCTAGACAAAGAGAGAAACATTGACTTAATTTAAAGGAAAAACATCAGACAGTTGCACTTTGATGCAGGGTCTGCATGTTCAGCAAGTGTTTAAAAAGCAATACTTGCTAAGCCTTTAGTAGCTTGAAAAATATTAATATTCTATATAGCAAGATCCAGATTCAGTGGAAGTGCAGTTATTTTAAAGTGCTTTTTTTTTTTTTTGAGGATTTCATTACTTTATATGAGCCTCAGAGCGTGAAGCTGAAAAGGTTTTTCTTGGAGTAAATCCAAAATGCTTTAAGTATGTGGTACTTTATGTACCTGTTCCATGCTTTCCTATATTTTCCTCTATCTCTACCCAGAGGATGTGTTCTTTTTTTATATATCCAGGGGGTCTGAAGGGAGACATATGCCAAACTGTAATTCAGCTTGACACATTTTGGTAAATAGACAATTCTTACTTTTCCATTTTAGAGTCTGCATTGGTTTCATCATTTGGAGTGACTTTTCCCTCCCACTTCATATTGCTACAAAATGGTTTAGAAATCTTCCCTTTCTTTGATACTCTCATCATAGCTTTCTCCCAACAAGATGACTCACTATCGCTCTGGATTCCCTGTGCATGCTATCACCGTTCTGTGAACAAACTTTTTCTTACGTTAGCTTGACATCATAATTATTAGATTTTTATAGCCACTGACATTAAACAAGATGGACCAAAAAGAGATTACTCGTGTCTTGTCATTTCAGCAGCATTTAGATATAATACTTAGCACACCTTCTACTATATTTCTTCTTTTACACCATTGCTCTTCTGGGAAAACAATATAGTAACTCAAGCACTTCATAGGTACAAGATTTGTTGGCTAACTCCTGTTATGATTTATATCCATCACATTTCAGATCAGATGATCCCAGGGCACAGAGGCAATATATTTAGCAGAATGGGAGGAATCACACAATATGTGCCAACAAAATAAAAAGAGATCTGTTGTTATGTGGGTACTTGGAAGAAAGAAGCTTAAACTGATAAAATTTTGTCTTTGGTACAACTTCACTACTGTAACCTTGTCAAATATAGATCTTTTCTTGAAAGCCACAGCCTACTCTGGCTGTCTGTTGACGTAACTATGGCTGACAACTCTGACTATTCTGCTCTCAGGTCATTTCCCCTCTCCCAGGTCACTGCATTTAGAAAGATTTAAGTGTGGTCTAGGGAGAGAAATATGTCTGTGTGTGTGAGAAACATTGAGGTCTCATCATGGCCAAGCAAGTGCTGCTCAAGCTTGTGTGAGTAATTGTAGGCTAATGGAGCACTATTTTTGTTAGTCTGTCTCAGTCTCTTGCATCTCTGTCCAATGTCCCACACTGTAAAGACTGAAGTACAATTAAGAATGTGTTTCCATCATGACCTTATATGTATTGGCCAACCCAGAAAGGGATGATTCTGTAACCTGTTGTTGTAGACAAAAATTAAAACAATGCACATTTCTGGAGAGCAGTTCCTACACCATTTTGTACTGAGATGCAGATCCACTGAGATGGATTGTGCCTTTGATGTAGAGTGTCTTCTAGTGCTCCCTGTTTTGTGACTGGATGTTTTACTCCCAACAGGCATTTTATATACACTGCAGATTAGAAACCCCATGTTAACTTGGATAAAGTCTGTGTACTAAAAAAGCTTTTTCTTATTAAATTTTGTTTTCCTATGAAAATAACACAACTTTTCATTCAGAAGGAAAAAAAAAACAAACCAAACCAAAACAAAGAAAACTCAGTCCCAAAACCAAAACTAAAAACTGTATTCCCAGAAAATGACAAAAGATTTTAAGAGAAGGAGACATTTCTCACTACCACCTTCATTTGATCAAAACCCTAATTTTCTATTTTAAAAAGTTTCTTTTTAGTCTTTTTCATTTTTTAACAGAAAACAAAAAACCCAAAAGAATTCCATTAGGCTGTCCATGAAGAATTTTACTGGATATTCCAAAGATCTGAACTCTATTGTTCTTTCTCTATGCAATGTATCAACAGCAACGAAACAAAAGCTTAAAAAGAAAACTGAAGGCATTGTGTGACTCTGAAAGTCAAGTCTGGTTTGCATGTTCTCATTTGGTATCCTGATGGGCCATGCCAATTTTCTAGTTTGTTCATAACCATCACTCCTAAATAACAATAAAGATAAATTTTCATTAAGAGCTTGTAAAGATATGAGAATTAGTTTCACAATGGTTGTATTTAATTATTTCTAATCATTAAATATTTCTCCTTCACTACCATAAGAGAGAAAAATCTGTCCTATGTTACATAAACTACTCTGCAGTGACCAGGATTCAGCTCCTGCTTGCCTGCCCTGCTCCAGGCCATGCTCATCACTGCTCCTGCTGCAGACGGATAACACTTCTGATGCAGTTTCTTCTCAGAATCCTGTGACACTGTGGAAGAGGGTGGTAAGGAATTTTAATCTTTATTTAAATTATGAAAGGGAATTCCAAAGCCAGAGGACATTTGTTTGGTACTTTATATGGTTAGAAATTGGGATAGAGAGGGTCGAGACCACCTCCACACTCCCCCACCCCTCTGTGGTTTTTTACTGCCCAAATGCCAGCAGTGTTGCAGTTACTCAGGAGTGTGCCACACACAGCACAATCATGTCCTTTACAGTAAAACACAAGCCTTTATTTACAAATGGAACAGACTGGAAAAGTTCTGACAAAAGATTTTCTGGTAGGAATTTGCCAATCCAGAAAGACTGAAATGTTTTGCTGAGACACAGGCATTTTCCTCTGGTTCCTTCAGAAGCCAGACACCCTCTGGGACTAGGGCTTCCGGAAGCTGAAAGGTGCAGCTCTGGAGAAGGTCTGTCAGGAGCAGCCATCCAGAGCAATTCCCTTCCTATATTGACTCAAGAGAGCTCAGTGTTCATAAGACCAGTGCTTTGAGGAAGCCTAGGTGATGACCTGCTCCCACACTGATGCTTTCTTGCCTTTCAGAGATAATTATGAAATGTTTGGATTTTGTGCCAAACTGGAACAAACCCAGATTTCGAAATATCAAAATCCTGTGAGAAACTACATTGGTTCTCTCTGCAAAGCTGAAACTATGACCACATACTTCCCACGTGTAGCACCTGCATGAAGATGTCAGTGCTGAAAAACTGGCAGGTCTGATGAGGTTGTATTCAAAATTTTGGGAGACCAGTGTCTTGAATATCTTGTGTTTCCTTGCCTATTAGATTTTGTATGCTGCAAATATTATTAGTCTAAATGGCTTAAAAATATAATGATCATGTGTGGAATAGAGAGAGAAAGTATTTTTGGTGTTTTCAATATATAAACTTTTAAGAAGAGATTATAATTTCTCCATATAAGTGTCTCACTATAAATATCCTGTGCGTCACAAATGTTGTATTCAGTTTTGGGCCTCTCACTGCAAGAAAGACACTGAGGTGCTGGATTGCTTTCAGAGAAATGTAACAAAGCTGGTGAAGGGTCTAGAGAATGTCTCATGAGGAGCAACTGAGGAAGCTAGGGGTGTTTAGTTTGGAGGAGACTGAGGGGAGACATAATCACTTTCTACAACTTCCTGAAAAGTGGTTATAGTCAGGTGGTGGTTGGTCTATACAGTTCTGTATCCTTCTATGTGCAAATGCATCTGAGTTAAAACATATCTGCAAATGGTGTTGCACTTTAATAGAAGAAGCCACATCCCATTCCCTCTTAGTTGGGAAAGAACAGCTGCAGACGTAGCACTGATAGCTTTGGCTAGTGACCACTGTGTGGTGACAAAGGTGTCCACACTTAGACTGGTTACAAACAAGTTGTTTTCAACAGATTGGACATCGACTGTTGCATCTGCAATTGCCTTAAATTGATAGATGGAGTCTTGTAGCACATAAGGAACGTAATTATAGAAAAAAATTCTTAAACTGCTATATCAAATGTAGAAGAAATGACCTACTGTTTAATTTATTAAAAGTCAATTTTACAGAACAGTTCATTGAAACTTATAGGGGGAAGATCACTACACTAAATGCTTGTAGCTAATAGTTTCCAACTTAGCTGAAAGTGCGACTCTTTGTTCTTGACTGTATCTGCTCTGTGTTTGAAGAGGATCACACTTTAGAGCAGTTCCTGCAGGACTTTTGTTCTGTTACTCAGTGTTGCATCTTTGTACATCTGTGAAGCCTCAGGCTAGCGCCTTGTGCTGCCAGTTTCTTTGCATATCTAAGGATTTATGAGGGATTCTTACCTACAAAACCCATGGGAATATGATAAAGCAAGCAAATATATGTTCTTTCTAATTCAACAAAGCTGTTGTACAGTCACACTGAGATATATTACTTTCTTAGCATTCTCTGGATGTAGAGAAGTTTTGTTATATGTAACTAATATGTATGTAAATTATATAAGGTTGTAATAGCTGCTCATGAACTTTCTTCCATTCGCTGTTTGGGATACCCAGAGACTTTCTGGTTCCCAGATTCATTCTTTTTCATAGTCACATTAATAATTTCTGTTCAATATCTCCCAATTACTGCCTCATTTCTATTTTATATTAAATGTATATGATACACTTAAAAATAGTCGGTGGAAGACTCCAAGTAAAAACATTCTCTATTATTCTGTCGCTTGCCTTCAAAAGGCTTTTGTGGTATAGATTTAATTTTTTTTTTCCTGAAGATAACTTTGGGCCAAAAGGAATGTTCTCTTACAAGATTTCAAAATAAAAAGCAGGAAATTAGTACAGAAGCTGGTTTTATGTGTCTGAGAAGTAGACTTACACCAATGTTACAGTTATTAACCTCATTACTCAATCAGGTACTCCTTGTATTGAGCCTAGAGAGCAGAATTAGCTGTTCACATAGCACAATAACACTTCTGAAATATATGGAAGGTTTTAACTCTAGCCAATAAGAAAGCTGGAATACTGTATGTGTAGGAATATAAAGCTATATTTTGTTATTGAAAGATCAGAATCGTGAATGGAACTTAACCTACTAAATTTTGATATGCTATTTGAACCCCACCCTCACAAAGCTACCCATAGGAAAAACTGAACCTTAGAGGAAGTATACTGAACACACACGAAATCTGTTTTTCTAGAGTGAATAAACAACAATATTGTTACAAGATTATTTTCATATTTCCTTCTTATATGACTAAGTTGGGTGTTTTTTTTTTTTAAATTATTGAATGGCACTTTCATATTTCTCAAGCTATTCAAGAACCTCCCACTCTCACAGTCCTTAGAGACTTGCAGCCAGCCTTACTCAGAGGACATTCCAGACTTGTCACTGCACAGCTGCTCTTGGCAGCCAGCCCTCCATGCAAGGGCTTTGCCAAACCATCACTTGGACCCCCCAACAACTCTGCTGAAACAATAGTTGCTAGTATGAAATTGACACGATTAATTTTTTTTCTTAGAATTGAATTGTTTACTTCAGTTATAAATTGTGCTGTATCTTTGACGTTACTTGTTTTACTCCTGCAGCCTACTGTGGGAACTGCCATTGATATATTCCACATATAGGCTGGCAGATAGCACAAGCTTAAAGGTCTGAGATGATGATAAATAAGATTCATTACGTTTCTTTAGTTATGTGCTTGCTTTTTACTCAAGGAGTTATCCACTTGAGAGAGTCTTCACTTTCTACATCTTTGAAGTGCTCACTTCAAATAGCAACAATTTAAAGAAACAAAATAATAAACCTTACCTGCAAGTGCTGAACCTACTTCTGCAGGGGGAGTTGGACTAGATGATCTCTAAAGGTCCCTTCCAACCCCTATCATTCTATTCTATGATTCTATTCTATTTCCTTTTCCTTCCATACAGAATTTCACTCTGGTAATTTCATGTGCCTAGTCCTTAAGTATTTGATTCCAGACAGCGGAAGGCAGAAGGCCATGTATTTCTTTCATCCTATTCTAGACTTTATAGAATTATAGAATGGTTTTGGTTTTAAGGAACATTTGAAGACCATCTAGACCAGTCCCCCTGCCATGGGCAGGGACATCTTTCACTGAATCAGGTTGCTCCAAGCCCTGATTAACCTGACCTTGAATGCTTACAAACTCTGCATTTGGTGTGAACGCCAGGAAGTGTGATGCAGATTATTTCTTTTGAAAATTATCTTTGAAAAAAGCTGTGTTAGATCTTAGAGATCTTGAGGATTTACCACATGTGTTCTTTGTAATTTTTATCACCCTCTTAGGCTGGAGCATTTTGAAACAAAGCACATGGAATTCTCCCTCTACAAAGAAAAAGAAAGATGCCATGCAAAGAAATGCAATTAAACATTAAAAATGTTTAGAGAATTTTCAACACAGTTTAATTGTAGAAGTTATGGTAGATTCTGGCTTTTTTGACATAAAACAAACTATCTTTCTGCTTTAACATCTTTATTTGCTTTTAAAATGAATGCAGTGCTGATGAAATATGCCAGGAAGGCCTCAGAAATTCTTTCTGCATCCAGCAAAAAGAGTACAAGGCAATAGCAGTAAAAACTTGCCCCTCCAGTAAGGTGTCAAGGGATCATATTGGGATCACCCCATATGCATTTTAAATACAGGCACATGCTTAAACGTTGAGGAGGAATCAATCTCTGCCCATTTTTACCTTTATTCAGCTATATATTTCTCTACCATGGGTTCATCCATGTTCTGTATTATGGAAAAGGAATATTTTTTAAAGCAAAACTCAAGTTAAATTTTTTAAGATGGGTGCAGTTTTTACTGTCTAAGGATATTTTTATCAATATTGTTCAACTGTTGTCTTTAGGTATGCCGTAGACAATACTTAGTGTGCAGATTGCTTTGGTTAGGTAAATATTTTTAATAGCAATTAGTGGAATGTATGTGAAGCTGGAAACTGGAGTTCAAACACTTCACTGCTAAGATGTTGCATTAGAACTCTCTCATTAGTTTGGTACCATCTTCTTTATCTGATCTTTGTACTTTTCTATCTTACATGTAATTATTAGAATTTAATGAAATATTAAATGTAATTGTATTCTAAATCTGATTAATTCTTCAAACATAAGTTTAGTACTTAATAGAATTTTTATTTTTAGTCATGAACGTGATAGGATTTACCTTCCAGTAATACTCTGCCTGTGTCATTTGGGTCTTACCTTATCATCTTTTGAACTTTCCTGCTGTAGTAGTAAAATCAGAAATCTGGCATAAAGTGATTAATTTTATTTATTTTGTTCAATTTACAAATGCTCTCATTTTGTTCTCTGTCTCCAATTTGCTATCTCCAGTGCCAATCCAAATCAAAACCCATGATATGACAAATGAAAAGACAAACAATTAAAAGCACAAATTTTTCCAAACCAAAGTTTAGTTCACTTAACAGGGTGATTCAACCTTCTTTCTAGAAAGTTAGTAGCTTTTTCCACTCAGATTGTACTTTCGTACCACCTCCTATAATGTAGGACTTTTCTTTCCTTTTGCATCTGGTCCTGTTTGTCACTCTCGATTTCTCAACCTGTGATAAAATGTGCAATCATTACCTATTTATTGACTAAGATAGAAAGGAATCCATGGCCTTCACTTAAGTGACATTGTACAGCTGTGCTGGTGTCTTTGTTTTTCTGACTTTAAGTCCAAAAATACAGCAGATGTTTACTAGGTTTTTCCTTGTGATAATTTTTATTAACTATTGCATCATTCATGTTTATGAAGACATTGATTGAAATGGCACTCTTCAGTCTCAGCACTCCCTCATCCAGTCTCCACTCTAAGACTGGAGAGTTATCTGAGGGATTGTAAATTACTTTTTATTCTTTATGGAAATGAACACAGACTAAGGTTAAATCTCTATATTCCAAATCTCAAGAGACTCCTTTAGACTTTCAAGCATGTGCAGTTAGTCTCTCTTTTATATGTTAAAAAACCATAAAATCGTAAAATGCATAATTGATATATAAGTGCTTGTGAGTTTTGTTGTAGAAAAAATGGATTTTTACCATGCTTTGGCTAGCCTGAGTTCACAGGGAATGTTTAAGGAAACCTTCAGATTAGCAGAAGCCATTTAGTTACTTTGCTTTCAGTAAAATATAATTGTAGTTACAGAACAAGTGTTCAGCTCCTTACAGGCAGAATTAGTTGTTCAGCTGCTGACAGACAAGAGGTTATGAGAGGAATGAATGATTTAATATTGCCAGTGATTTGGAGTTTTATGGCAACAACAAACAATTTATTAATAAAATCCACAGGGGGCTCATGACTAACAGAAAGTAAGCAGCCCTCAAATTTCCTATACAAGACTTACTAGTTAAATCCAAATATATGTGAGCTGAGCTGCGCTGAAATGCCTAAACAAGTGGGCTGGGATAAAGTTCAAGCAAATGAGAGATGAAAAGTTAAATGGTATTAATCAATCACAGAATGAGAGACTGTCCACGAAAAAAGAAAAAAGTCTAGGAAATCATAGGATGTACTAGGAGAGGCATTTTCCAGAGAATGGACTAATGTTTTTACGCATAGCACTGGGATACTGAATCCAAAATGAAAAATGTGTACAATTCTGCTCCACATGTTTGAGGGAATTTAGGGCAGTGGAACAAAATTACACAGTTTACCAAATTTCTTGAAAAAAAGGTAGAAAATATGTACAGTCATTTTTTGAAGCATAGCCAGAATAAACATCAGTGAGGAAGAACGAGATGTACAATATGAAGAATATAGTGTTAATTTAGTCTGGAAGTTAAAAAGGTTCTGACTGTCAAAGGAATGGGTTTCTGAAAGAACCAATGTGAACACAAGGAGAAATAATATTATGCAGTTGTCTGCACCTCAATTACAAAGATTTGCTGAGCTTTTTGACTTTGTACAAAGCAAGAAAGAGGTTAAAGATGAATATGTAAAGGAATGTGCCTCAGAATTACTCTAAACAGGCATGCTTTATTTCTTAGGAATGAGGAGTTACATGGAAAAGCTTTATGTAAATATGCAGAGTTAAACACTAAGCTAGTAGCTTCTCCTTTGCTGAAAATCTCAAAAACTACAAAATTAACTATTATCATTAGACAAATTTTATTAATCCACATTTATACAGTACCTTTTCTCTCAAAGAATCTTTAAAGTCTCTTTAGACCTCATCAAACTGATAGCATGTGTGAAGACCTAACTATTGAAACTGAACAACACTCCAGTTTAGGCAAGTTTCTGGTGAAGATACTGGTTTCTGTCCCTGCATAGACAATAACAATTCTGAATCTGTGCAGTCTAGAAACGTGGGGTTTTTTTTGAGATGTAATATGCAGAATTAATAGCAACATTTAAGTTGAAGCTGTACCATTACTTCAGGCCATAGAGGTGTATATTTTTCCACATGCATTCCTGTCTCATTCCTTATAAAATCTGACATCTTATTTGCTCTTTTGTCACCAGCTGAACACGAGCAGAGGTTTTCACTGACCATGCAGTTAAAGCTTTGAAAGTGGCTGCACAGACTTGCAGACTAGGGCTTTTCAGTACAATTTTATTTTTTTCCTTTTCTTTTCACTCCTTCTTTGTAAAGGACACAAAATAAATTCTTATTTGTCTTAGTACTCAGATAAGCTACAAAAACAGGGGATTCCAACTTGGATCAAGTCTGCCTATCTCTGTAAAATGCTCAATATAAAGCTTCTTAATCTCTCATTCTTCCTATGTACTCTAAATTCTACATTGGCTCTAACAGGCATTTGAAGCTTTTGAGAAAAAACTTTTAGAAATGGCAGCTTATTGTTGCCTCATAATGAAATATGACATAAGTTTTTTATTTATTTAATTATCCATGTGTTACCTGTGTTGCAGAGGACTCTGGGAACACTGATCAGATGCTAGTCAGTGTATAGATGTAGAAAATGAGGAGCCAAACACATCAGAAGGTAGAGAGTGGGAAAAGGCTGTTAAAGAGAGAGATTGCTAGAGAATTTAAAAGAATCAATCATCCACTCTCAGGATTATTGTTGTTGGCACTATATTACAATATCTAAAGAAGCAAGATCTGATCCATGGCAGAGGTCATAAGGGAAGAAGCACTCCCAGGCCAGACAAGGTAACTGCAAAAGCAATGGCACAAAGAAAGAAGGAAAGAACAAGATGGAGACTAAAAAGAATAAGCTATGAAGAAAAGCTTAATAATTAAAATTGTGTTATTTATGGAACAAGGAGTTAAGATACAAACAAACAAAAAAAAAAGGATGACAAGAGAAATGGATAGGGCTAAAGTGAGGAAAGATGATAAAGTTATGGAAGTAGGAACAGAAATACTGGAGAAGCGAAGACATGGAACGAAAAGAGGGAGGAGAAGATAATAAAAGATGGTTTTAGCAGTTGGATTTGACTTTTTGCTGCTGGAAGAAGGCAGAATGATTAAGATAAAAAGAAACCATCAAGCTTAAATGGCACAAAGCACAGAGATGACACAATAATGAAAATTAGTAAATGGGATCAGTATGGGGAATGAAGGCAGAGTAGGTCTGTAAAATTCTGTCCAAGTGTCAAATGTGGGAAATGTCAAAAGAAAATGAGCACACTGTGAAATTTTTGAAAACTGGGCAGTGTGTTGAAGGTGCTCCTGTGCAGACCTGCTGGATATCTGTTTTGTCAAGCTCAGTTTTCTTGTCCATACCTGAATGATATTTTTCCAAATTGGAGAAAAAAGAACCTGGGATGTTTTCTTGAGAATTTAGCTGCTGTCAACATATTAACTGAACTTCTCACAAAAATCATCACGTAAATATTTGACTCTGTGATTTCAGCAAGTTTATTTCCAAGAGTTTGATTTATAGATTAAATTCCATGTACCAAGTCTCCAAGCAAAACAACGAGGAGAAGAGACAAAGTTACTTGGTTTTGTTGTAACATATTATTTTCAGCTACTCTATTTTTTTAAATTATTTTTAGGATATAAATCACAGAAACTAACTGAAGTTGGAGAACATCCTTTCAGTTGTAATCATTTACATTTCAATATCAAATGTTTCTGCATTCCCTGAAAAATTCATTGCTGCAGTATTAAAGTCCTGCAAAGCAAAGCAAAATCTAAATACTGCCGAATTAAAAAAATAATGTCAGATGATTCAGGCTAACATAAATGTAGTCACCCAATGAAATTATAGTCTGATTTAAGTGATTGCATAATGCCGAGATGCTGTTTGTATTGGTGGAATAAATTCCTGATTTACAAGGGAGACCTGAATTAATCAAAACATTTTCTAACTTTTTCCACAGTCATATTTTTAGAGAATGAACTGGTGGCCATAAAGAGGCATGCAAGGAAATTAACAGGTTCCACCTTCCATCATTTCAGAGCTGAGCTGCTGTCTGCTTGACAGCTGAGTTTACTTGCTACTGAGTTTGAGGAAAATAAGTGGAAAATCTATTAACTCTTTTGCTCTCTGCTTCTTTTGGATCAAAATCTGATTATTTTAAAGGAGTGTTACTGAGACATTTTGAAGTCATATGCCTGAAATAAGTGTCCTTGTTACTTGAAATCAGTTCTAAATTCAAGAAGTAAAAGAAATATAATTTCAGGAGTGTGAACTGCTGCAGCTGAGACTGTAAACTGACACTGTAGAAATCCTCTGCAGGACATGAAAGCCAGTTGAAGTTTTCTGTGGCTAAGGGCATAGTACCCACCATGTCAGGGCCTCAGCCTGGCTTTGCTCTTGTTTGTACATTTTACACATTCTTTTTAGGAGTTGCCATAAAGCATGTATGAGGACCCTATTCTTTCTTGAGGACCGAAGAAACCTTTCAAACACTCTTAATAGGCTACATGTTTTCCTACTTCTTCATGGCTAATAATAATAATAATAATAAGAAGAAGAATAATAATAATAACAACGTTAGTAACTTGTATGAGGTAAAGGCCAATAAGCTGTAGTTTTCTCAGCCCTACCATAAAGACAGCAGTCAGCTAATGTGTGAGATCAGAAGCTGTTACTCTTCTGCTATATCCTAAAAGAAAAACAAGGTAATTGAAATGACACTGAACTGCATAATATTTGGGAAGTGAACTCTGCACAACATAAATTGGATATACTAATGTACAAGCTTGGTAAAGGAATCCTAACTGTGTATATAAAATCTTTCCCTGATGAACAGTCAGTGGCTCTGGTTTGTGTTTAAATTCCTGCCTCTATACTCACACATCTAGGAAACTGCATTGGAAAAGGTTCATTTATGTCATTAACAGATTTACTGGAACAAACAGAAACACATTTACTGTGAAGAAATTCTTCCTAACAGAGGCACTGAAATTGTCGTTTCAGGTGGAGAAGACATTGTCAGTTTCTGTCATAGCCTCTATTGAAAGGGTAGCTGAAGAGGTCAGGATACACTGAAGAAGCATGGCATTTTATTTTCCCAGAACATACCACTTGCTTAACATAATAAATTGCACCAATTTTGACTATCAGATGTGTGCAAATGGCAACTTTTTATCATTTAGGACTAGGTCTTCACTTACAAACATCTGATACATTTGGCCTGAAAATGTCTGTAACATTTATTCCTGCCTTGATGAACCCCGAATACTACTGCTTTCTTAACAGAGAAAATCATAGCACAGCTTGGCCTTGACTGTAGCCTGACTGCAGTGCCCTGGCATGTCTGTCTCATTTTACCAACCTATTTTTAAAAATGAGCAGCATGTCATCCAAAGAAACTGTTTTCAGCTTCTGTTCCTGGGATGTATTTGAGAGTCTCTTTTCTCTTTATTAACCAAACAAAGGAGATGTAGTTTTTAAGAAAGGATGTGTCTAAATATATCCATTAATTGATGAATGTGCTCACTTTGTTGCTTGCAAGACAATAGACAACTTCTGATCATTGAATAAACACTAGAGTAAACGGAGGGTTTAACTAGGAATTGTTTTTGTGGGAAGCTGTAGTTGTGGTTGTGGCATAAACCAAATTCTTTGAATACATAGAAAACATTAATCATTGGCATCTAAAGAGGAAAAAATGTTAGTGGTGTTTATTGAAGACATCGTTAAATGCCACAGCTTATTATAAAACATGAAAGAAAACAAGCTTCAACAAACCACAGTAAAAGGGAGATTTTTTTTTTTCTTACATTACAGAACTCTGGAAGAGCTCAGTTTCTACTTTTTGAGAGCAAATATTTCCTACTCCATGTTTAACCTTCCAGTAGGACAAAGTATTGCAAAAATAAGTAATATAAGCAGCACTAAAACACTGCATCATTCCCTGACAAAACATAGGAGAAGAAAAAGAGGCAAACTTGGAAGCAGAAGGGACATGGCACCTACATGCAACCTGCAATACAGTCACTAAGAATAGCAGGTCTTTTTTTGCTGGGTGTACTTTCTCATAAAACAGAATAACACAAAATAAAACAGACTAAACTAAAAGGATCCAGCTTTTGGAGAGATCTATATAATGTCAAATTTGAGAAACATTGCTGAACTGAGGCAAACAAAGAGTTGCAGCATGTATTGCAATTCTTCAAAGCAAATATTCGTAATGAAGGTAATCAGCAGCTATTCCAGGTTTTCTGAGAACGGCAGACCCAATTTTTTAACAATATATTTCTCTTTATTAATCCTCAAAAAAAATTATTCCTTATTTCAGTATCATAGTCATCTTTAATTAATAAAGTCACTGTATGTTACATAAATGTCATTTTAATACTGAAACCAGGCATAGATGCTTTATTAGATGGTTACCCTACATTAATAGCGAGATCACCTGCATTTCCAAGAAATAAGGGTCAAATTTATGGAAAACGCAAGACAAAGTTTTCTTGGCTTCCCTTTATCCTTGCAAATCTACTCATATTTTGTAGCTTTTGAGCAGAAAGGATGAAGAAGTTTGACTAAACTTCAGCTCTGGGCAACTCTGGTAATTTCTGGAGTTACATCTCATAGAAGAGTTGGTGTTTTCTAGTTTTTTTATTATCTTCTTATAGTTTTGTACTCAACTGACAGTTAAAGGCAATAGCTATTTCACACATCTGTGTTCCAGACCTTTTTGGTTAGGTCTTTTAACATAAGAAGAAAAGCAGCCAAATCTATAAAAAGCTTATAACAAACTACTATTCTGTGCTATGGTTTAATATGGTCTGGATTTCTACCATTATTAGTGGATCCCAAACATTCCTAAAAATGAAAGAAGTTATTGTCCTACCCAAAGTCAGCATAGATGATTTTAATTCTGTCAGCTGGTATACAAATAATCTATACTGTGGAATGGATATCTATTTAGTACATCTGAGGTATCACTTGTTTTGCTGAAGTAGTCACAACTCAGATTTCATCTGGTACACAGGGAGGCTGATGTTATGTGGTTTGTCTACTGTTTTGCCTTTTAACCAGCAAGAGTTTCTATATTTGTACTATTGGCTTGGATACTAATCCTGGACACAGGTTAAGTCGGTTTTTTACCTACTCGCTCATTATATGTCAAGAGGACCATGACAGCAGTACCAATTTCTCAGTTCAGTAATGGTCTTGTGTTTTCTGGATCTCTTGACTGTGGAGAAAACAATTTATCCTTCAAAACTGTTTACTGAACTGGACTCACATGGATGTGGTCTTCAGGCCTGATTTCAAAGATGCCTTGGTGATACTACCAAAAAGTACTGTACAATGGGCCTGCTTTAAGCAATACAATGGGCTAGATGAACTCCAAAGATCCATTCCAACCTACGTATTTCTGTGTTTCTGTGTTCATCTTAGAGTTACATGCATGAGTATGTATGGTATGTGTTGCCCTGTCTTTAAGAGATTTGTACTCTGGAACTACTTTCAAATTTAAAACATGTTACAACTTGTTTCTGTAATGACACTTGTTTTCTGTCTCAATTATACTAAAAGTATTAAACAATCCTAAAGCTCACCTCTGGAGCTGCTCAGTTATCTTCTCTTTGCTGTATTGCCAATACATCTGAGCTAGCGTGGTGAGAGGGTGCAAGCTGGATGGACACATAGCCAAAGCAGCCCAATAAAAACTCTGACATCTTGTGCAATCATGCAGTTAGCTTATGGATGGATGCAACAATGTTCTCTCCTTTCTTTTGGTCTGTTCTTCAGTGCTTTTGTGTATATAATAAAACAGGTAACACCAATTTAGAGAATCAATATCCAACCTAAAAGAAGAATAAGAATAAGGTATTTGATACATATGCATGTCAGTGCTGACACACACAAGGAGGAATAGACAGCTCCTTTTCTTTCCAATTTATAAGATTTGCAACAGCAAAGTGCAATAAATACAAAAGCTTACAACTTGCTACAAAATGCAAGAAAATGCAAAACGAAGCAGCAAGTCTCATGTCTCATGTCACTTTATTCAATAAAAAGAATATATCTGATGAGATCTTTGTAATAATTATTTCATATTTATCAAGAGCTAACAGAGATAATGAGGACACAATTTATTGCTCAGTTACTTTAGCTTCCTGCAGAGTTAGCATATTCCCCTAGAGTTACCATTGCTTCTGCAAAATAACTTGTGGCATTTTATCTTTTCAAATCATGATCTTGCATTCTTTATTTCCTACCCTAAAAGTGAAGCCTATTAAAAGAAAATTCATTAAAAGCATTTAATCAGGATTTTTACTGAATTTGGTAAAAGATGACGACAGAAACTCCACTCCACTTCAAACACATATCAGTCTTTTTAATAACATGCCAGCAGTAATCTTTCTATGAGTTTCCAAACCAGAAAATGAAAAACATGTGAGACTATTCTGCTATAAAGGATTATGTGTTAACTCTTCACCATTTTATTAACAAATTATAAACTTAGGAATTTCTAGCAATGAAAAGAGAGACAGCAAAGATGATGTAAACTGGCTTCTACTCTCATAATTAAGTAAATAAAAATACCAATTCCCTAATGCCTCTTTTGGTCTTTCAAAGAAAACAAGAATAAGAATAAAGGAGCACTTGATTATTTCAGTGGTCATAGCCTACTGTCCTACTATTTCAGAGGAAACCCAGGGTAATTAGAAATTTTAGTTAAGAATTAATTCTGGTGAAGATGAGATGTGAAACTTGTACTTTCATCCCAGGAGTAAGAATCAATATCCTCAAACTGGAACTGTAATCTTTACAACCAATGTGTAAATATATACATATATATGTGTTTATGTATGTTATATTTTAATGTAATGCTACAGACCAGCAGTAAAGTCATCAGTCTACAACACACAATTGCAGTAGGAATCCACTTCAGAGAGTACTGCTATGCTCTGCTATCCTATCCATAAATATTGCATTTGATAAATTCATCATTAAAGACACATTTATGAAGAGATGATGGTGGAGTATTGTGTTATTTTACACAGAATATTGCCTTTTCAGTTGTGAGTCAAATTACTAGGCAACAAAAAAACCTTGTAGACTGAATATAAGCCTGCATCATGGTAAGAAATTACAAGCTAGAAGTACATGCCGTGTACTGAGAGGATCAATGTACACGTGCCTCTCTAATCACTACCTTTGAGTATGTTCTATGGTCCAACTCATAAAATTTCTCTATGACTAATGCCAGCTCAGAAAATGTCAGAAAAACTGATTTTGGCCAATAGTGTACCCAGTTTTCTCTGTGTCCTGGGCTGTACATATGCACTAGATTTTGCATCATAGCTGTTGCAAAAGCTTGAGCTACCAAGATGACAATTCTTCAGAGAATTTTGGGACTTTTTTAGATTTATACAAATAATTAATACTGCTAAAGCTAACAGGACTTGTGCCTTTGGGATAGAGTGTTCAGTACTTACAGTAACAAGCCCTGAGTAAGCCAGAGGAGTGAGCTTTTGTAAGGCACTGGAAATTTATTTGAGCTTCTTTGAGCACTTTCCTTTCACGGGCAGCCTCAAAGTTTCAAATCTCTTGGTGACTTAATGCATGCATTTACTAATAAATATTTCTTTTAAAAAAACAAAAGTTAATTTTTTTTTTTCTTTTTTCATTGTCAAATCCTATGTACATTCTAAATGGATTGTGATAGCATTTTTGGTAGCTGGTCTCAGAAGCAAAATTGTAGTCCTTCCTCACGATTGACTGTCCAGCACGGTGCTTGTACATGAACCGCTTCTTATTTGATTGTTTTTAACAGCAAGTCAGTAAATTAGTTTTTAAACTTGTCAGTCTTTAAAATTGGTCTATAAGTTTACCACGTTTTATTATTTTGAGCTACCATTCCAACAAGATGACCCTAAGAAGATATAACTCTTCATTGTGACTGTTGTTAGATTCAAATATATTAAAGTTACTTCAGAAATAGATATCTGCTACAGTGGGGCTAAAAGACAACATTAGTTCACAAGAAACAAAAAATAAAAGTAGATATGTAAAAGGCGGTGTTTTGTTTAAAGGGTTTAATATCATTGAAAACAAATCATTGTCTCCCTAAATAACTAAGTAGCACATCTCTGTTTTGAAGAGACACAAATTTATTTTTTAAAGAAACACACAAAACTTCTGCCTGAGCTTTTAGCCAATAGCTTCCTGCTGAACAAATGTGGAGGGCATTCCTGACATTCCTGGAGGAATGAGGAAGGCTCCTGGCCCAGCAAGCTGTGCAGAATCTGTCTGTCCCATCTGTTCTGTGGGCTGAGTTTGCACCCAAGCTGGCCAGGAGTCTGTGCATGCTAGAACTTCTAGCCGTTTATGTGCAACAGCCCTCTGTGAACGCAGTGCTCAGCTCTGGGAGTGCAATGTGCTGAGGTTAGAGATTCCCAATGATGTAATTGCACTAATCCAGGACCTAAATGGTAGCTAAATGGTAGCTCCATCACCAAGACAGGTTGGATGGGATTTTTCCTTCCTTGTTGTTTTGGTTTAAGTTTTTAAAATTAATTGATTATAAAGAAATTATTATTATAAATTTATTTTTAAAATTTTTTCTAAGTTTTTGACGGAAATATCATAGATTTTATGTCAGATGTCATGATTTTTATAACAGAAATATCATGGACAGAAATAAGCAGGGGTTTTTTAATCAGCAAAAAGACTAAAACAACCACTCATGTTATTTAGCAACTTGAATCTTCTTACAAATGCTTTATGTTTATAAATTCAACTGAACAAATGGAATCAGAATAACAAAATAAGCCTTGATTTTTGCACCATCATCTCTCATGTCTATGGGAAACTACTGCTTTCATTAAAGTTCTAAATAGTCATAAAGGTGACTCCTCTCAGCTGAGAAAACTGAACATTTCCATTCAGAGAGTCACTGGTAAATTGTGTTCAGGAGACAGAAATATCAAATGTGCAGGAAAACCTCTTTATCAAGACAGCATTTTTGGCAGCTAGTTATAAATGTATTGCCACTCTCTTTTTCAATAGTAGTGGCTAGACATTTCTTTCATTCCTTCCCAACAGTCTTGACTGCTCTGAAATTGCATTCGTGTTACTCTGAATAGAGAAGGAATAAAATAACAAAATCTACATGCCCTCTGGCCTTTGCCACCACACATCCAATGGTGTTCCAGTTCAGTGTTCTGTTATCTATGTATGAAACTTATCTTGTTACTTACGCTAAGTTTTTGTTTCTGTTATTTTCATAGAGTCACAGAATGGTAGGGTTGGAAGGGACCGTTAGAGATCATCTAGTCCAACCCTCCTGCAGAAGCAGGTCCACCTAGATCAGGTGGGTCTTGAAGACCTCCAAGGAAGGAGACTCCACACCCTCCCCGGGCAGCCTGTGCTGGTGCTCCCTCACCCTCACAGTAAAATAGTTTCTTTTTATGTTTAAATTGAAATTCGTGTGTTCCAGCTTCATCCTGTTACCGCTTGTCCTGTAGCTAGACACCATAGAAAAAAGAGATGCCTCAACCTCCTGACATCCACTGTTTAGATATTTGTAAATATTAATGAGATTCCTAGACTGTATTGCCAGTGTTTGTGCCAGAGGTCACTAACAGCTCCTCTATCCACTGCTAGGGATTTAACTCCTTCTTAGTGTCTTCAGTAACAACCGGTATTGACATTTAATCCAGAGTGAGTATATGTAATATCTCTCTATATAATTTACCACTTCTTGTCTGCATTGTCATCAGATGCCTGGTACCTTGAATTATGTTGCATATGTGGAACAGATAGCACCAATATGAAGGATCCTAAGTATGCGTTAGCACTGAGGGTTACCAGAATAGCTTGCTACTTCAAAGTGATCTGGTCAAAACCTCAAGCAAAGGAAATGAAGTATTCTAGCATAGCCCTAAATTCTGAGGCAGAGATTGTCTTCTTACTATGTGTTTGTTTAGTAGCCCGTGGGCTAAAGTTAGGAACACCTACAGAACAAACAGTATTTTAAGTAAATAGGGAGAAGAAAGGCAAATGACATAATACTTTATTTTGATATATTTTATTCTCTTTGAGCAAGGAGTACTTACTTATGTATTACTGTAATGTCCGTCACAAATGGGTATACAAGACACGTACCAAGTGACAACAAAAGAAAAGCCATTTCACTCAAGTGCTCACTTGTCTAAGCTGGGCCAATGTGTATGTATAAGAGAGTGAAAACAGCATAGAAACAAAACCCTTGGATTAAGATGGTGATCGTAGCACATCCCTTGCTTATTTTTGGTGTGTATGTATTTCAACTAAACAGAGATGAATAAATCTAACCAGGGATTAAATGAAACCCTGCAGAACATCCAACGATTGTGTTTAAACTGCATAGCATTCTAAAAACATGAGGCTTCCTTATAGGAAAGTGTTAGGAATCCACTAATGTCCTGGTTATTGTATTTTTTTTTTAATATCTCAGGTGACATTGAAACCGAAAATGATAGTTTGTTCTGTCAAATGTTCTCTGAAGCCTGAAACTTTAGCTTGCCATTTAAGCATTTCAAATACTTTTAATTAAATAAAATTTCATCAAAATGTCCTGTTCCATCAGATTCAGGACTTTTTTGGGAGATCAACATCAATCAAGTTTTTTTTTTTGTGATAACTTGGGCATAAGGAAAAAGGTCATCGGTGCTGCCTCTCATATAATCTGTTATCATGTCCTATGTGTTTCTACATTACTATTAAACTAATAAACATATTTCTGTGTGTTTTCTGCTTCAGCCAGAGGAGTTTCTTTGAATCATTAATATATTTTGATTTGACTATACCTCCTGGCACCTTTGCTTGATGGGTGTTCCTGTGTTTGTAGTTCAACAAACTTCTGCCAGCAAGGCTTCTCCAATTGAAGGATTCAAGATTACTCCTGACCTGAAAGACATCACTATAAAATCATATGTAAGGCATAAAGAACTGCAAAAGTGAACGGAAATCACTAAGAGAGAAAGAATCCACACCCTTCTCCTGGCTTGGAATACAGAATCACGTTGTGTAAATAGCTCTCCAAGACAAAACAGAGAACAGAACTGGTGATGTTTGGACTATGAAAGAAGTGGTCAGTACATTCATCAGGAATAAAAAAATCTATCATCACACAAACCCTATGCATAAGAGGGAAAAAAAAATAGACAACAGGATATGAGGGCTCCCCCAATACACACAATAACAAATAAAACAGATGATAAAGTCGACTGCTCTAGGCAGTGGACTGTAGCTTCCAACCAGGATTTCAGCTGCCAGCTTCCAAGCAGTCTGATGAGACTAGATTAGTTGAGACTGTCCAGTTAACCTAGTCAGGATGAAAGAAATTTAATTTGAAGTTATAGCCTTGGAAAGGATGGAGAATTAAAATAAAACAGTTTTTAGAGAAAGCGTCAACTGAAAAATGCTTAGTTTTTCACAAGCTGAGCACACATAAGGATTTAACAAACATCCTAAAAGTAATGGCAGAATAAAGCAAATTCAGATTTGCCAGACTAGAAAGCCTCCAAAGGAAGTAATAGGGGTCAAAGTTTTTCTCCTGTTTACCTGTTGAAAAGAGTGCACAACTAACATTAATATTTATGGGAACTTGTGCATATTATTTGCAGAGAGGGCCTAAGGAGATGGTATGATTAGGATTCCCTCATGCTCAGCTTGCCCATACAGTCAGAGAAAGTGTCTGAGCAAGTTCATTGATGGCTGGCAATACAAAGTTTGCAAAAATTATAATCCCAAAAGCTATGGTTTTTTTCACTGAAATATATTGTTGAGGAATTAATATTTGGTTCTTATGGTAATGGAGGTGCAGCTAAATAAAGCTGAAATGTTTGAGTATTTTTTTTCTGCTTTTGTGTTATTTTGGACTACCAAGTAAGTAGCGGAGAGACTCTATGACGGGCAAGCTGTTAGCACTGTTAGTAAGTAAATATGGTAATACTTCATCTGTATTTGTGGCTGTAATCAATAATGGGTCACCAAACTGGACATGGAAAAGTGGTTATTATGCTTCTCCTGTATGCCTTTTTTCTTTAGCAACTCTGCCACAGCATTAAGGAAGAGCAATGAGCTTATAGGTCTAGGCTTTCCAGCAATCTCAAAACTTAAAACAGTCCTAGAAAATGATACAAGAGAGATTTTAAAAGTATAAAAAATTGATGTGAAATATTTTATCACTATATTAATTTGTTTTAATTCTGTTACCCTATATACTCCATAAGAGTAATTTGACCACAATTCAGTATGATGTTACTGGTGCAGAAAACGAGCAGATTACCTTCTCCCCATTGCGTTCTATGGCAAAACTGATAATAGGTGACATGCTAATGGAAAGATCTTGCAGGCGTTACTGAGGGGTGAACAATGCAAAGTTCCTGCAGGAGGCACCTTCAAATAATGAAATCCATGGAGCAGAAATCCTCTCTAGTGATGAGAAGAAACTTCAAAGATAACTCCCCTTAAAGAGTGTGAATCTTTTCACAGAATCTGATTCACAGGTACAGATAATACTTGAAATACTGAAAATAACAACAACAAAAAAAAAACATATACACACCTGATGTTGCCTGTTCTTCTTAAGGTAGTGTTTATAATTTTTATCTCTATCTATCTGCAGTAATTCATTGCTATCCTTTTTCAGATTAATCTGTGGCTGTGTACAAATTTGTCAATAAACATGGCTGCATGTCATTGGGCATCTGTCCAAGCGGCAGTGGCTGCAGTGCCTGAGTCAGACACACTAATAAGGTCATTGTAATTATTTTACATTAATATCAGACATTTTTACAGTGGAAGATAAAAATACTCCTGTCAGATGTGAACTGTCTTCCTAGTAGGATTATGGAAAAAAGAAAACAGTCACACTTCAAGAATTGTAATACAGACAGGAGAACTTATGTGCTGCTTGGAGGGAAACATCTGTAGTAGATTGTAGTAGCAAAAGTTTGACATGTGTGCTGAAACTAGAATTGTATCTTCTAAGCAGATTTATTCCCAAGGTTGATGCAATTTTCATTTTAAAAAAAATCCTTAGATCATATGAAAATCTTTATTATCAGTAACATGAATCTTGCACCAAGAAAAACAGGAAAAAATATTTCAAATGAATGTGACTTGAATCTTAAACCAATCTGTGCTGCAATTTGATGGATCATAGGGTAACTTATGGTTTGTGTAAAATAAATTTTACTCCAAACCCATGCCAAATGCAGAGTTACTGCTACATTTTTAAATGTCTGGACACAAAATGTTTAGACCTGGTGTTTCCTTCTCTCACTGATCTTTAAAGGTTATTTTTCAATGATAGGCATGAAAATAGTTGCATGCTATAGTTTGTAAAATAAATCCCTTGCTTATTTCAAAGAGTTAAAATTATTGATTTTAAATAGTAATGATCAGCTATGTTTCATATAAAGTAAGTATATAGAGAAGATCTTTCTTATTCCAAAAACATCACTAATTCTCATGGGGGTCACACGTAAATAGGGAAAATATTTCTATGCACCACAGTTCTATCCATCATCTTCTGCAGCTTATTTCATCTGTTCATTGAACCAGGTATTGCAAAGTGCTAAACAGTGGATAATTTCTACTTCCATAACCTATTCTGTGGATAGAATATGGAGAGTCAGGGATAATACACCAAAAAAATTAACAATCAAGCCTAAAGAGCTCTTAAATCTGGTAGTCAAAGGCACATGAAGGCCTAATTGCTGGTAGCTGAAGCAAGGTTCAACTTGGAAAGAAGATGGAAGTTTTTAATAGCAAACTGGCCATAGCTCTGCTAATCATCAGCTGGAGTCTTCTATATAAGATGTCCTGCCTTTGTGAAAGATAGCTGTGGAGTTTTGGGTTTGATACAGAAATGACTGGGTAAAACTGTATGGTCTATGTTACGCAGGAAGTCAGACATGCTGTCCAGAACACTCTTCTGGAAAGTAAAATTGTAAAAATAGCAACAGAAATATGTAACCCAGTGAATACATCAAGTATTTTATTTAGGACTTGGGTTCAACACCTAGAATGTAATGTACTTTTCCCTCTCATTTGTATCAGGCCAGCTTCTCATGACTGCTTATATTTATAGTTTGTCTGCCTTGTTGTCACTGGTCACATTTTTAGGCTTTGCGTTTCATTTAAATCCCCTGAGTCATTTCATGTTCGTGTTTACCACTCTTTTCCTTCTTTTATGAGATTTTTCCATGAACCTGAAATTAAAAACATCCTTTCTCTCCACAGAAAAGTCACAACCACAAGTCATCCATCACAACTCCAATTTGTCCCTTAAAAATTTCTCTGATCCCTCACAGAAGATGCATTTCCAAGCAAGAAGTTTAAACTCCATTTCTTCTTATTTCTCTGGAGAGATGAAAATAACTTGTCTTTCCTCCAAATATTTAATTGCTTTTTTTTCCTTCAAATTCTGCATAAAAAATTAATTCAATGAAAAATTGGTCCTTTCACTCCTTAGCACCTCAAGCACTTGCAGTTCCTTTTTATTTTTTGAGCAGTTTTTAAGCTGGAGGGAAGAGAGCTGAGAGAGAACAGAGTAGTCTATAGTTGTATCCATCATCTTTCTCCCTCACACATAGCTCTACCTGTTTCAAGCTTCAAAGAGTCTTTACTCACTTCCTTTTGTTTCTTGAAAATAAGTAACTCATGCATTGAATGGAAGAAAAAAGTATCAAACATTATGTCCAGAAACACTTCACAGCAACCTTTTCTTTAAGAGTTCAGCAGATTCAACTCGTATATGGTACTACAGGCTTATGCCAGGGATCAGCTAATACTATCTTGCATTTTACTGTGAATTGTTAACAATTTCAGCCCTAACTCAGATTTTTCACCTAAAGTAAAACTCTTCCTACATGTAATAAACTCTTTTCCTACGGCTTTCTGCAGATAGGAATAGTTTGGCACTGTTGGGATATTACATATATGTATGATACCCTGGACAGCTGCAGGGTCCTGTATCAGGGCCCTGAGTGAGGCATGTGTGCCTCCAGCTTCCTAACACTTCAGCCATGCTTTGGACCTCACATCCAGGATGCTGAGTACATGACTAAGGTTTGCAGTTGACTCTGTTGGTTTCTACATCTTCACATTTAGTTTGGTTTAAGAGACAATACAATACAGAGCAAAAAATAATGTGATGTAGGGGAGCTGGCAGTAGGAATTTTTCCCAACTGTTTGGGAGAATCCCATTTTTCACAGATGAAACAAGAAAGAGCTTGCTTTTATTTCAGAAAATAAAGATTGTTAGCAACAGTCTTCTGCCTAAACTATTTCCACAGCCCTAATGCTAACCCTACTGTAAAACAAGAAAACCTTATTCAAAGATACTTGTTATTTCAAGTGGGAGAAGAAAGCAAAGAGACCCAATAGGTGAAGGTGAAAGGATTCATCTAACACCAATGTACCTCGCAAAATGACCTTGAAGGAATAGAAGGAAGAAGAGAGAGGCTTCTTCCCAAGAAAAAAAATGTCAATTGCCTATCACCTTCAGCTGCAATGTAGAGAAATTTGAAAGCTAAATGTGTCCAAGATCAAAGTCTGATCTTTCCTTTAGAAAGGAGACAATATTAGCACATTTACTTTCACAGACCCATATATGGTTGTGTCATGCCTGGTCTGGTTCTTTTTTGTTCTTTTTTCGTATTTTCTCTTCACGTGATAGGCAGAAAAAGCATTTCCTTACCTTAAGGAAAGATAAGGCAGGATGGTGAGTCATGCACTTTTGTCCTTCTGGCTGCTATTCGGTGCATAAATAAACAAGGAATGTAAACATCTGTCTATGACTGGGAGAGAAGATCTCTGCCACAACCACTGAACAGAGCTGCTGACATTGAAACCCATGCAGGGCACTGTATGGGCCTTGACATTAGGAATAGGAGAGAGAGAGACACTCAGTGAAGCCTGCTACCACTGAGTTGAAAGGATAAAGCAAGTTTCATCCTGATTGAACAGTGTCAGAGATCTCTCCTAGAGAATCAAAGTCAGAAATCAGAGCAGCATGACCTGATGCTGCCACAATCATGAGGACGCAGAATTTGGCTTAATGATATTTTTGCTTTCTTTGTATGTAGAGCATACATCTGTTAAATATGGACATATGGAAGCCTGCAGGTGTTTTGTCATAACCATATCTGATATAACTACTGGTATCAGAGATCAATTTCAGTTATAAGCTATGAATTCACATGAAAACTTCCTGAAAACAGCATGTGTTTGGGAGTGAAAGTTCTAGTATAATTTCTTCCTCATGGGAAGACAAAATGTCCTAACTCTGAGTCTAATTCCATGTATTTCTTTGTTTTTGTTGTTACGATAGTCATGGCTACTGCTGCAAAATTAGGCCATTAAAAAAGGCAAGCAGCCCAATCCAAATGGTTCCCATTTGAGCTAAACTCCTAGGGCTCAGCAACAGATAGAGATGTATCTTTTTAGGGCATGTGTTTTCTACTTATTTCTGCCCTTGACTAGTTTTGGATGGTACAGCTAGTTGACAGATGACATTTCCTTCCTAGGGAAAAAGGCTGATATTTTCAAAACTATTTTCATCCCAAATTGGCATTTTCAGAGACCAATACGTTTAGAAAAAAAATCAGTTTAGAAATGTCAAAATATTTTTTTTTAATGAAATCCAAGTATTCAACATTTCTCAACCTGCTTGAAGCTTGATTCAGTCTGAGCTGATACCTGTTCCTAGGCTAGATTCATTGCCTGATTCATTTTACTTATATTTACATGTATAGACTACAGAGCTGATGGAAAGCTGCTCAGAAATTAGAACAAATATGAGAAACTTACACTAAGTGCAATGCAACATATTGCTAAATATACTAAGGATGGGCCAAGATTAATACCCTGGTCCAGCACTGATAAATATTCACGATGTGAAGACAGTATTGGATCCAAAAAGCAACCTAGCAATATTGCCATGGCACAGAATCCATAAATGCTTCACTCCATATCTCAGTCAAACAGGGTAAAAATTCTTTGTGTCTTTCATCTGTTGCTGCAAAGTTTTTATTTCACACCAGACAAAACCATGATGAAAGTTAGCAGCTGATCAACCTTAACACAGACCTACTAATATAATTTGTTCCAGTACTTGCAGAACTAAAGAGTGGGAATGGAATGGCCTCTCAGGATCTGCAGAAATGAGGGATGTTATGATTTGGGAAGAGGACTGTAAAAGCATTCAGATCCCACTTCTAGAGGAATTAATTGTTTTTTCTACAGCTTTCACCCTTGTTCTTTAGCTTGAGCTGTACTTTGAGGTATGTTAACTCTTGTATCTTGAGTAAAACATAAAAAATTACCCCTTCTTGCTGATTTCCCCACCATTTAAAATATATTATGAAAGTAAAGTATTCTAATAAGATCATTTTAATGAGAGAGAAGTGTAGCAATGTTGTCTTACAGACTTTATTAAATTGTGCTTAGAAGTCATTCACTTTGTTGACTCAAATTATGGAAGTAATTTCTTGTTGCAGGATTGTTTATATGTCCCAGAGCATTCATAACTCACTAAGTTCAGCCATCTAGAAGTGTTTAATTGCAGACTGTCTGTTCCATGTAAAAAAAATGTTTGCCAGCAGTCTTTTGGCTGAGTAAGGAGTGAACTTTGTAGAGGAAAACCAAGTTGCTCATGAGCTGCGGCAGCATAAATGGAGAAAAGAATTTCCCCAGAGTTCCTTAAAGATTCAAGTTGCTGGATCCTGGCATGATCTGGGTTCTTAGATAAATCTTGCTGGAATTGTGCTAAATTTTGCACTGAAATTATTTTTTTTCTCTACTTTTACAGCCGTAAAGATACGTAGATTTAAGAATAAAAAAAAATGAAAATTGAGCTCACAGGACACACTACACAAGATGCAAGCTCACGCTTTGTCCAGAAAGGGAGAGAGCATCTAGTCTCTGAAAATAAAATTTCTTTGCACTTTTTGAAAATATAAACACAGATGATCAAGAAAGTGATGCTGTATCTCACATTTCACAGGCTCAAAGTATTAAAATGTCCCATATCATTTAATCCCTGAGTATTTTGAATATTTGAATTGACTAGAAGATGGAGATTTCTTTACTTTTGTATTTCTAACCTGATTTTTTTTTTTTCATCATAGATCTCTATGAAAAATATTGTCTGACTGTGAAATGCTGAATTTATCTGATGGAGTGCTTTCAAATATAAATCTGAAAATTTAAGTTGAAAGTAATTGTTTTAGTTATTGTCATTACCTTGAATCCTGAGTGGTTTCATACCTTATCTCCTTGCTCTCTGCCTTTAATTTGACACTCAAGGCTGCAGCTGTTGGGGTAAGTAAAGTTTCCATTTAATGTTTATTTTTTGAAGCAAAATTAAATGCTGAAGTTAGAGATCCTGCATTGGGCCAGCACACCATATCATTACTTCAGACCTGTGATGGTGCTGCTTCATCTTAGCAAAGGAATGAGTGTTACCCTTTGTTGGGAGACATTAGATACACTAAAATATATGAGAACTCATTTGGATTGATGCTGTCCAGAAGACAGAATACAGAATTGAAAAGGGCAGAATTTAAACAAAACAAATCCAGTTATTTCAGTGTCTACTATTTGAGGACTAGCTGAGGAAGTTTTTCATGCTTCAAGTAGAAATTTTATTTATTCTCAAAGCGGAAAAGGCAAGTGCAATGAGCCTGAATGTAGGAGAAGGTGCCACTTGCACCATTCATTTCAGCATATATCAACACCAACATGGAATCAGTGCAGCCTTCCCGTGTGTATTTTGGGCTCCTGGATCCTACCACGCAAGGGTCCTGTCATGCCTGCAAGTAGTGCCAGCAGGGAGGCCAAATGTCAAGGAGGGCCCAAGAACCAGAAGCTCTGGGGGAAGGCTACACTCCTCTGCTGTAGAATACCATGAAGGGAAGGGACTCTTAGCTTTCCTCCTCTGCCCTTCTCTGACAGACAGGTGCCCAGGGTGTACTGAGCTAGACCAAAACACCAGGTAGTGATCAGCTGTAGGGCTATGAGTGGTGTGCGCCGGGGGAATGCCCCAACTGAGAGAGCCAGCTTCCCATTCGTGGACCCTGGCAGAAATGCAGAAAAGTTCTCCTTAAAAAGCTGTAATTTACACAGTTTTGCACCTGAGTTCACAGATGAGAGGGAAATGACCTTTCAAGCTCTCAGCAGCCAAACGGCCAGAAGGCCAGTGGTCAGTTATAAGAGGATGATGACGAGTTATTCCCCTCTGACAGTTCCCATTGCAAACTTAGTCTGCTCCCTTTTGGGGCCTGGCTCTGCTCCGAGGTACCTTGAGGTACTCAAGTCCTTGCAGTGTGAGCTCATTTGTTGTCATTTCCACTTCTGCGGAAAAAAAGGTCATAAGGAGAGATCAGTAAATGTGCAGTATTCATAAAGCACAGCCTCTAACAAAACAGACATGTTGCAGTATTATCATATCCAGGAAACAGCAGCAAAGAGCATAACTTTGAAATACCACCCAGAAACACTTGTTTGGAAAGGAAAACTCATAGCATCAAAGCCTAAATCTATTTGCCAAATTATACTTTAACTTACTGCCAAGACACTATATTTATCCCCCTTAATAGCAATGATCCACTAGGCAACAAAGTGACTGCTACAGCAAACTGTGCATGGGTTTATTTCCCAGAGGTCATGATTACAGAAAGAGCCCTACACAGGTTAATACTTGGGGAGAAATATAGGGAGGTTTTCCATATAATATTAGCCTGGAGTTGGTTTGTTAATAAATAAGCCTCATAGAAAGAATACAACAGAATAAATATCACAGCTAGCTGTCAAGTCTAAGGAAAAAAAAATTATGAAAATTTCAAATATTTAGATTAATAGTTTCAGACCAAAATTAAATGAGAAATAAATGTCTAATAGAAATTTAGTTTAGGGAGGGTAAAATTACAACAAAATTACACTATGATCATAGACAAAAATGTGAGGGGATGCTCTGGTTTCTACCTTGCTTTTTCAGACTATCTTCATCTGTAGACATTTATGTGATAGTGTACTTGGAACAACTTCCTACTGTATCTATAAAAGGGAAAGGGAATGAGCCAAAAGCAAAGGCACTTCTTCATTGGATGTAGCCTGATTCGCATCTGAAAGCACTGCAACAGTGTGCTCCAAGTGCTGAAACACAGCTTTCCAAGCCACAGCCTGGCCTGTCAAACTTCTGAGACAGAGTACATCCAAGTCAGGGCTTGTGATAATTGTAATCATGGTATCAACTGACATTATGAATTGTGTGGATATGTGTATACATATATGTGTATACATGTGTATACATAGCTTCAGAGGGAGAATTCTGAAGAAACTCTGCTATGCCTAACAGTGCCTTATGACATTTGTCTATGATGAGCACATGCATTGTGGTATGTTTCTCATTCTGATTAACAGAAATTATCTGGGGAAGACGAGGGGACAAGTGGTGCAGGCAGTTTGCTCTTTTAGTGGTTTTATTCTTTTTGTTCTTCCCAGTAATGCATTTTGTACTCTGCAAACATCTTTCAGTACTGGTCCTTGGACTCCTGAAAACAAGGATGTAGATGTCACAGTGAGCTGGAACAGAAAATACTGATATATTACAATCTGAACTCAGGGGATAATAATAAGCATATACAATTTTAAAACACTTCCTCTAAGTGCTCTCTCTCGGTATCTTTTGAGGAATATTTATAAATGTCCATGTATACTTCCAGGAACTAAATACATGTGAGCTCAGGCAATCAGTCTCTTCTAGGCATCAAAATGTTGAGACTGATCAGCACCGTTTTTTTCCTTTGACTTCTTTTACTCTGCTACAAGCTCTTAAATACAATATTTAGATCCTGATTACCTGAGTGGGAATTTCTTAGCATAAAGGTGAAATCAAGTGGTTGTTTTTTTTATGGCCATTACTGACTTCAATATAGGAGCACCCATATGCATAGGAAACATGAAATTTATGTCACCTTCATTTATACAGTCTGTATGTAACACTCAGATTTATGAGGAGGAGAAAGGATAGTGGTAGTTTTTACTCTTATTTCTAGCCAGAAAAGAGTGTTTTTAGATTTAATGGTGCTAACCAACAAAAAAAAAAAAAAAATTTTTTTTTGCTTTCTAATATTCCTATATCTGTACTCCAAAAAAGATAACTGTGTTTTAAATCCTTTTCAGCTCATAAACACATAGACTTTAAGGAGACTTATCTCAAGCACATTACAGATTGTTGAGCCAAGCAAGTCTCACAAATCCCTAATCACGGTTGCATGTATTGGATAATGCAGACATGTCCAAATTTAGGGAGTAACAGCTGAAATGTATGTGCGCGAGACTAATTGGTTTCCACAGTTATGTGGCATAGAAATAATAAGGTGCTAGGCTAATCAGCCTAGCAAGGACACCAGCCACCTGTTGCTAGCTCAGCCATGACTTGTCATGTTAGTGATGGTATTCTGTCACCAGTCTTTGTCCCTGCCTTTCTTGTCTATTTTTGTCTATCCCATCAAGCTGTAAGGACTTGAGAACAGGCACATCACTGCCTGTGCAGAATGCAGATGCAGGGAGGAATGGTTGTGAGTGGCTCTTCCATTCTTACAGTATTCATATTAGCAATTATAACAGCGTATACTTCTCTTCAGTGAAACAATCTGACAGAAAACTGAGATCTTTGTCCAGGTTCTTCTCTGGAAGGGAGATGATCTATTTAACACCATTCTGGTTGAACATCAGTCTGGAGATCCTAAGACATAACGTCTGACTTACGCATTTATACATCATCAATTGCAAATTGTTACAAAATTAATCTTGTCTTATCAGAATTCTTTTGCTGATGAGGTAAGCTTGTGGTATCTGAGGTATGATATGGTTTTGGCTGGCTGTGTCTTTAATTTGGAGCAATTCCACCTGCATCATTATACTTATGTGATTGTGTAGCCACTGTTAGAGGTACGTAAACACAAACATGCATGAGTTCCACCAACGTGGAATAATAGCTGCCCTTAGTGCAGCATGTAATATTATTTGATAATATATTGTACAGTGTTGAACAGCTTCCTGGGAACCTTAGCAATGCAGAGGAAAGAAAAGCAATGGCCTGCAGTTCATAAACAACACAGGCTGAATAAGCTGCTTCTAACTGCATCAGAAACTTTTGCTCATAGGTTTATCCTTTCCTTCTAGAACTGAAAGTGCTAAAAAGTGGCACAACTAAAAAGGCAATGCAGCAATAAAAATTCCAGTTTGACTCTAGGGATAACTTCAGAGACATTGTGGTCAGAATTTTCTCTATTATTTGCAAGTTGCCAAAGAAGAATGCTCTTTATTCTGGATTGACTTTGGGAAATCTATCAAGATTTTAATTGCATTCAAAAATATTCTTATGTTTTGAAGCTTAGTCTGCAGGAAGTTTAACCAGCCCTTCATTAAGGTCTCTGAGTGTGGCTGAGGCTTGTGTGTTAGCGAGATGTTTTGCTTGTCTCTGCCCAATAAAAATACAAGGAATAATGCCAGTCTAGGGAAATGAATAGAGCAGAAGGGAAGGAGGAGGACACGAGTTATGAGCTGCTTTTGGTCTTCATACTCAGGAAGTACTTACCAACTTCCATTGCCTCATCACATCTCCTCCACTAGAAGGCTTTTATAAATTACAGGAATAAGTGGCTCTTAGTAAATAACTTCTCAATGGAGAGCAACCAAATAGAACCGAAGCAGAATAAGAGACTCCGTTCTGCTACTGCAGATAGTTCCGAGGTGCTAGCATTTTTTTCCTCTGGGATCAGGATGAAAGACAAAAATCTCAATAATTTCCACAAATTAAAAAGCTGAAAAACATGTGAGATGAGTGCAGATGAAGCTGTTTTTTATAATTTTGTATTATCTTGTTACAATGCTGATCTGTCCAATCATTTTATGTCCACATTTGTTAAGATTTCAAAGATTTTACTTTTGTAAAAAGTCCTAGCTTAAAGGAAACAAAAGCTTTCTAATTCAAGAAGCTGAACAGGACTATTTTTAACATTTCTTATAAAAATGGCAATTAAGAAGTAGTGGGAACTTGAGTCTTTTCTTAGCCATTAGTCTGAGTCATAGATCAGTAACAAACGCTATGTATGTAATGGTTTTTTCCTGTCTATCTAGTTGACTGCAACAACATTTGAATCAGGCCTGGTAAGATGATTTCGTTGACTGTGCTAGTAGCAGAAGCAGGCTTTGCCCATACACTGGTAAGTCAATGCAACCTCACAGAATCACACAGAACGGTTGGGATTGGAAGGGACCTTTAGAGATTGTCTAGTCCAACTCTTCTGCTAAAGCAGGTCAACCTAGATCGGGTCACACATGAATGCATCTAGGTGGGTTTTGAAAACTTCCAGAGAAGGAGACTCCAAAACCATACTTATCTTTTTTAGCCAAGAACAGTGGAGCTGATCAGGAATGGAGTGTATCCTTTGGCAATATCCTTTGGCAACAAAAATTTTCCTCTACAGACAATTCTGTGATTAAGCCAAAGCCACTGTTTTGTTCCTCCACCTGTCTCTGTGAGTCAGCAATGGTTTCCACTTGCTTTCCCTCCAAGTGGGATGCCAATGCCTTGCCTGGACTGCAGAGGCCCAGCTATGGTGCTCACATTTGTGAATTGTTTAGCTTTTGCAACCTTGACAACCTGTCTGAGCTCTGTCAAACTTTTTACTAAATAAGATGGAGAATAGAGGAAATAGTCCACTTTTCATGCAGCTCATGGGATTTTTAATCTAAAAATCAGTCATTTGAAAAATTTCATCAGAACCACCTGTATATTGTTTAGAACTGTGACTAATAAAAATGTCAACATTTATTCATTAACAGAAGCTGAACTGGAATGTTTTAAAGTTTAATTCCATGGGATTCTAAAAGTCAGAGATTAAATAAAATTTGTGTGACAAATTTTCACATTCATAAGCATATCCAATAGGTAATTTTGTACCTATTATGCTAGTGTAACAGACACTTCTCTCATTTATTAGTTACATTTTAGCTTACCTCATAGCTGCATTTTGCACCCAGCTCTCTCTACTAAGATTTGTAATTGCTTTTGCTAAATGTTCTTCTAGAGTCAATATAAGTAGGAACAACATGAATGTAAGAGGTGCCACCTGTACAATGTCATGCCAGCCCAGGCAGTGTACTTCCCACCTAATCACAGTGGGAAAGAATCTGTGTGACTCAGAGGCAGGGAAAGGAAAGTAAGTGTCAGATCTCTGAACCAGTTTGGCAGGTAGAAAGGTTATCAGAGTCACTACCTTATTCCAGGGATCATAGATATGTGATTTTTGTCTGTAGTGGGTTTGTGTATCCAGATTTTGGTCGCAGGGGTCTACGAGAGCAGCTTCTTTTAAAAAGCTGCTAAAAGCTTCCCCTGTACCTGACAGGGTCAGTGCCAGCCATCTCTAAGATGGACCCACCACTGACCAAGGCTGAGCCAATTAGTACTGAGGTAACACCTCTGTGAATAATGTTTTTTAAAAGAGGAAGAAGTTGTTCCTCAGTTGCTAAACTGCAGCAGCAACAGGGAGTGAAAATGTGGAAACATCTCCACAGACACCAAAGTCAGTAGAGAAGGAGGGGGAGGAGGTTCCCAGGCACTAGGAAGTTCCCCTGCAGCCTGTGGTGCAACCCATGGTGAGGCAGCTGTGCCCCTGCAGTCCATGGAGGCCGCCAGGGAGCAGAGATCCACTCATAGCCTGTGGAGGACCCCACGCCAGAGCAGATGGATGCCTGAAAGAGGCTGTGACTCTGTGGGAAGCCCACTCTGGAGCAAGTTCCTGGCAGGACCTGGGAATCTGCGAAGAGAGGAGCCCACACGAGAGCAGGTTTTCTGTCAGGACTTGTGACCCCATGAGGGACCCACACTTGAACCGTTCGTTCCGAAAGGACCATTCTCCCCATGGATGAAACCCATGCTGAAGCAGTTAATGAAGAACTGTAGTCCATGGGAAGGATCCATATTGGAGAAGTTCATAGAGGACTATTTTCTGTGGGAGGGGCCCCACACTGTACCAGAAGTGTTAAGAATCCTTCCCCTGAGAGGGAGAAGCAGCAAAGTTCATCTGTGATGAACTGACCGAAATTCTCACTCCCCCTGTGCCACTGGTGGGAAGAGGTAGAAACTTGGGAAGAAGGGAGGAGCGGGGGGAGATGTTTTAAGATTCAATTTTTATTTCTCCTTTGCCTATTCTGTTCTGATTGTTCATTAATAAATCAAACCATTTCTCCCTGACTTGAGTCTGTTTTTCCTGTGACAATAATTTCTGAGTGATCTCCCTGTCCTTATCCTGACTCATGAACCCTTTGTTATGTTTCTCTCTCCCCTGTCCTGCTGAGGGGAGTGATAGAATGGTTTTGGTGGGTACCTGGCACATAGCCAGAGTTAAACCACCACACTGTCCCTATGGCATCCATCTCCCTCACAGAATCAAAAATTCTGTACCTGGATATCATTGGTTTGGTGACAACTACTGATCTAAAAACTTTGAGGCATGATTTTGCTAAAATAGCCACTAAGCATGTCAGTAAACAACTCAATCTCAAAACACAGAAGAGTATGCATGTGTCCAGTGTGTACGTGCACAAACTTTAAACCAACTTCTCTCATGCCATACTGATGAGCAACATATTCTGACTGTTCGTTTCCCATGCAGGCTTAGCATGGCTGTTTTGTGTACTCAGCAGTGAAACCTACACTTTTCCCAGGACCCATCAGGTCAGATTGCCCATAACCTATTTCTCCTTTGATGGCTTTCATCCTGCTTTCAATTGATGTGGCAGCGCATGAATACATATGACCGAAAGCTTGATATAAAATTCATTTGTTTGAACACCGGCTATTTATGTTTGATGGCCTGAACAATTATTAATCCTGATTGGAAATATAAGTCATTGTGTCTACAGTGTCCTATCACAGCATCACTGTTAGCTCCCCTGAGGCCAAATTCTCTGACAATGCACACAGTGTCCGGTTCTTTCTGCGCACAGTCCTGTACCCTAGCTGAAATCCCAGGGAGGAAACCTTTTTTTCTGTATGCTCACCAGTGTGGATGATCCTCAGGAATTTTCCTGGTCTGTCAGTGTGCACCCAATAAGAGAGGAGTCAGACTCTGCACAGCCATGTATGGTAATTTCTGTGCTCTCATATACTGTTCAAAAATGTCATGCCACATGGACTTCTCACCGTCAGTGGGCACAACTTGCATCCTTCCTGACAAGGTTTGACCTCCTACACTAGTCCTGCATCTGGGAAGAGCCCTTGAAGGAGTTGGAGCCTCCCTCTAACCTACAAAGAGAGTGGAAAGCTCCAGAGCAGCAGCAGGCACGCCCGTTGTGTTAATAATCCAATATAACCCCCCCCTTGCTTCCCTCTAACCTCCAAATTCTCACCTGTACTTGAAGCCTCTGCTCCACCACTGCCAACAAAACATCATGTTCAAGGTTGTCAGATGACCTACACCTGGCTAGTAAACAGTCACATTTGAAACCTAGCGCCAATCTCCTTAGGTCTTGCTGCCCTGCAGCCAGTACAGACATTCATCTGATGCTGTTTTGCCAGTAGTTACTTGCACAGGCACTGTATGTTCCAGCCTGCACTCAGCAGTGAAACAGAGTGGCTGGCCTGAGCAATGGTGCCTGTCACCGCTGTGGTGGGGCTCATCCCACTGAAGGATTTCAGTACCCTGTGGCCCCACGGCTCCTCTTGCTGTGGCACCAAGATGCAGTGCTGCAGTGTGGTTGGGTAGCTCTGTGGCAAACAGCCCCACACAAACCCACAGATATGTCTCTCTCCTGGGCCAGGAAATGGCTAACAAAGCTGGGGAAGCAGTTCAGACACACATAGCTTAGCTGTGATGGAATGGCATGGTTTGGTTTCTGTTCCCAAATATCCCAGGGTTGTTGTGCATTTCCTTGGTCTAATGTGATGAGAGGCTTCTAGGCAGCCATAGGAAATGTGGATCTGTAAATATTAGTCTTCGGAGGTTGATACTAAGGCTTTGCTGTTTGCACACATATGAGGGAAGCAAAGGTACTTACTCCATCTGTTACAGATTTTTTTTTTTATGATTCTTACAATAAGTATGTGCCTGTTCTTAGCTTTGTCTCCCAGCACAGTGTCCCAGGAAGGATGTCGGCTCACACATTCTCACATGTGCATTTGTACTGCAGGACTTCTTCCTCCCAGTTTTCCATCAGGCTGAACTGTGCCACACCACATCTGCAGGATTTCTGGACCAGTGAGAGACCATGGTGATTGTCAAGGCATGAATGATGCAGTCAAGTCAGGCAGAGCTGTCACTAGAAATCTCTTCTTATAGTGACAAGAAATCTCTAGAATGCACCCATGAATGAGAGGGGAAAGATAGAAGAGAAATGTAGAGCAGATACTGTTGAAAGGCACACCAGGCAGAATGCAGCATTAGACACCCCTCAAAAACTGCAGATGTGATTTATGGTCTGCAAGGTAGAATGAAACAGTGCATTTACTGGGATAACAATCAGAAACACTCTACTGGGTATTGCACTAATGAGTAACAGAAATATTGTTTTGGAATATTCATTGTTGTAGAAGAATCTTCAGCTTGAGTACATCACTGTAACTTCATTTTGACTTCAGTGGGATATTCTGTTTTCCATCAGATGACAACGTTGCCCTACATACACAATACCATCCAAGATGGTTTAGAGGGGAGTTTATTTTTAATGCTGAATGAATTAGAAACCCACTGTAAGACTATAAATAATACTTCAGTGCTAGCAGCTCAAATTCCTGGATCTCAATCCAAAAGGGACTATAATAACCATTTTGTCAGGTCTCCTGCCTAGAAATGGGCACAGACTGAATGAAGGGGCTTTGTACCTCTGGGCATATATTTCTATATTTCGTATTTCAGTGACACAAAATTGAGAACACGTGAGGCTGGTTGCTCAGCAAAAGCCAACTGTTCTCTCAGTTGATACACTTGTGTTTCATATACACTCTATTTCGATGCCAGATTTCCTTTGCTTACAGTGAATCAATACAAAGATAAAATGTACTCTAAAGAACACGGCTTTGGAGAATCCATAAAGCATAGTCAAATATTAACTTGATTCCTTAAAGTCTGAATAAAAATATGTACAGACTTTTTGTTGGTTTTTTCCATATGCATCATACACTGATTTGTTAATTTTCCTTACTTTTTTTCTCTAGACAAAATGAAATTCATTCAGTGAATTCCTAAAAAGTAAGAATAAACCAATTAGAAATGCCACAAATATTTTTTAAATTCTTCTAGTTATTTTTTCAGATGAGTGTAAAAAGAGTGGTAAAATATTCCATCCATAAGCTTACACTACAGTAACTATTATTAGCTAAAACTTCACCTTAAATAAAATCAGACAATTTCAAGATCAATTTATAGTGAGGTAGGAGGTGGGTTTGATTTTGGGGGTTTTGTGGGCTTTTGGGGTGGGGGGTGGGATCTTTATTTTTTTCATTTATGAAATGGAATATTCTGTTTGGTGAACAGATTCAATGATGGAGTTGCTCCCAAAAGTTGTTTGTCAGTGAAAGGAGTAATGAGAACATAATAGCTAATCCTTCAAAAGTTCAGCTGGATTAAAAGCAATTTGAATTCTTTTGGAACCAAGAATAAAGCTATTTGCAGATGGTCTTCATTAGAAATACTGGTGGCAAGAAGTACTTTGCAGCTCTAATAGTGTGTCTAGCCAATATCCCTTAGGCCTTAATGTTTTCAGTATCAGAGATTAACATTCTCCTTGTAGTCATCTGCTTGCATTGAAGAAACATGCTTACTGTACACACATATGATTTACATATGTATACACACATACACATAGTATTTCTTTCATGCAAGCAGATATTCATATACGCTAAAAGATTTTTGTGTGTTTATGTTATGAGGAAAAGAATGAGAGACATTTGACACTGAGAAACATACTGCTTAAGACTTTTTTTTTTTTTTTTTTTTTTAAATCTTCAGCTCAGAAGGCTAACAACATATTTTATACTACACTGGTAACTTAAGTTATTCATTACTTTTGCAAAAATAACTTCCTGGAATGGACAAAATGGACGTACTTTGGAGAACACATCAGCCTCCATGTCACCTTCACTTAGCTACAGTACCACACAACGGCAGGTAGTTAGATATATGGTTATCCAACCTGCATATATTATCTGATTGGCATGTTCACTTGCTCCTTGACTACCATAAATGAGTGGCTGTGCAGGTGCCATTAGCACATGCATCTTTTTCTGAATGCACCATTGTAGGAGCAGCTGAAAAGCTGTTTGTACTACACAGTCAGAAAGCTGGCAGCCGTGCTGGATGAAAAATGGCAAGTATGCTTCAAGAAAAATTCAAAAAACTTTGTATTTATACTACTTTTTTTAACATCTCAATAAGAAATTTAAAAACCCGGAAGGTATTGAAAACACACACTTTTCAGGTTTTAATTTAACAATTACGATATTTTTTTCTTCTTGCTTCTTTTCCTTCCTCTTCCCACTTTCTTTTGCTATTTTCATTTCTTGCTCTTTGTTTTTAATGATCAAGTAGAAGAGAATGAAGATAAAGGAAGAGAAGGAATAAGGAGGAGGAACCATTACCTCGGAAGCTGTAACACTTTTGACAGGTTAGTTTAATAGAGAGGCCTTTGTAAACCTGTCCTAAGGTAATAAATGTGCCAGTAAGTGAAGTTGAGTGACAGACAAGACAGTTAACATCTCCCCACTTTGACAGAAAACTACTTGGCTTTCTCAGGATGTATCTAGTCAGCTGGCTGTAGAGTTTGCCCCCATCCTTCTGCTTTCTTAAATATGGAGCAGTGCATTGTAAAGCAACACTGTAAAAGTCACTGCCTCCCTTTAGTTCAGGGCTTGGGGTGTTTACAGTTTGTGACCTGAATCAGCAGATACATAAGTTTCATGCGTATGTATAACAGTTTTGAAAAGTTGGCAAGATGCATCTTAGCAAGGAAAAAAAACACAAAAAAATTAAAGGTTACAAATTTGGGGCTTAAGCTATTTCTCCATTTGAAGCTTCACTTGTTTGCTTTCCATCTCAGCAGCTGCTGGAAGCACTCTTCAATAGGAATTAAATAAATCCATACCACCTGTCCCACTCTGAATTGGAGGCCAAATCTGTCTGTTAGCTATCTCAACATTTAAGAATTAAAAGAACATCTCAACCTCAATTTCCATGCCATGAAGAAGAAACCCAAAAAAAACCCCAGAAGAGTAATAATAAGGGCTTTGTTAGGCAATTCGCAAAGCATGTGACTTACAATTACAGTAAAATCGTCATTCCCCCCCAAATTGTTTGCAATCTGAAGTGCAGTGTCCTCCTCTTCAAATTTGGTAAAGGCCAATATGTTTTGTCTGGAATGTAATGCTGGCATATATCTGTTTTATTACAGCCTAATTTTTTCGGTCTTTTGATATTCAGCTTCTCCTCTGGTAGTCTCATGGTAAGGCAGCTGTGAAGCAGCATAGGGATTTGTGGGTATTGAAACAGTTATCCAAGAAGGCCATCAGGATTCTCACAGAACCACGTGGCACATTTAACACTATAGACTCAAAAATTATTCTGCTTTAAACTCTGTAGGTCTCCCACACAGTGTTCATAAATAAAAGCAGATTTTGAACCTCTGCCTTTAGTCCTAAATCCCAAGGTAAGGATTGACTGGAATATATTGGAACCAGTCTTTAGGTTTGGACTAAATGCTAGTCTTAGGTCATTCCCATGCCTTTCAAGCACTCAAAAAAAACTACTGTAATATGTTATTTTGGTACTGAGCCATGCAAACCTTGCCCAAATTTTGAGTGCTTGAGCTGTCAGCAAAGACCGATATAGTTGTAGGCAGGAGGCAGTTCAATGCAACTCAAGGGAAACTCATCCCCCTGTTTCACTTCAAATCAGCTGATTAAAAGAAACAACTTGTTGTGCCAAGATAAAAACAGATAAGCCAAACTACTCATTTGTTTTTCCAGGGAGAGTTTCATACAGTTTATTAAATAGAGAGTCCAGAGCAATAATCAGCGCATTCACTGGGATGTTAATGGAGATATGGTAAAGCAGTGTATGATGGCCAAGGGACAGAGAGCACTTAGTCACTCTCTCCAGTCATGAAATCAGTAACTCAGATCATTTGTCTAAGTCATCTACTATTACTTTGGAGTGAATCAGTGCATGGAGGTTTAAGGACATCCCAAGCAGATTTGTTCATTTAATAGGGAAAAAAACAAAACAAAAATAACAACTGCTTTATTTGAAAGCCAAGACTAAGAAAGATTTAGTTTAGCTAAAGCAATGTTTGACTCCAGTTCAAGTTGGGCAGGAGTTCAGCCAGAAGTTATCATATGATTGGGGTTTGGGGAGTCTATTTTTTTTTTTAATTCTATGTGAAATGATTTACTAGTGATCTCAGTTCAAATTGCAATGCATAAGTGCCCCTGTTCCTGAAAATTTGCCCCGTTGTTAAGACTCTCAGAATAGAAGGCAACAGCTAGAACCTTTAGTCTGCTCAGGGTCTGCCCTGCACATAGGAAATAAGGAAGAGCTCTTTTGTCTCTCCTCCATTAAGAAGAAAAAAATCACGGAGAAAAAAAGAAAATAAGTACCAACTATGCCAACTACTCCATTCATGTTTTTGTCCTGACTTTTTTTCTTAATTTTAGCATAAGCTAACAATGACAGTAGGATCTCAGTAAGCATGTCTTGACATTATCAGACTGTTACTGAGCCTGGCTAACTAACAGTCAGCAGGATCTACACAGTGGAGATGAAAAAATTGACTTATTTTTGAGCCATTTGAAGAGCCCAAAGTCTGTTCAATGTTAACTTCTCAGTTATTTGTCTTCTAGGAAGTCTAAAATAAAAATACCAAAAAGTACAGAGATTGAGGAGACAATATTATTTAAAGCATTGGTGTATTTAAAAATATATAGAGCAATACAGTTTTAAGTAATGTTTATGTGTTTTATACACTCTAGACTCACTGGAACCAATGAAATGGATCCAGTCTGTATTTAAATATTGCATGGAATAACATGTTTCAAGTACAGGAAAAGCTTTCAGTAATGTCTCACTCACAATGCAGCCTGAAGCCACATCATTTGCACAGTCTTTGTAGAGTTTTATAGACAGCTCTTCTCAGAGCAGTGAAATCAAGAATGACATTTTCTCAGTACTATTGCTGCTGCATTCCTCAATCTGCCCCTCGCCCCCCACCTCCCCCCCTGTAGTCTAAGAGTATATTGGGACAATTCAGCACTTAAGAACACTTGCAAATCAAATTGCAGTAGGATACAGCAAAAAGCAAAATGCATGAAGTCATTGGATATCTTCCTTACCAACACCAACCATAACATGACAATATCTATTCTGTACCATGTCTCCACCTGTTTGTTGAACTGTTTCATCTCTCCTCCTCCATCTCTTACATTTTCCCTCCACCTTTCCAAATGAAAATATGATCTTAAAAGTGACGCTTTTCCCTCAAGTTTTCATTTGAAATTGAAATATCAAATTGCAGAACACACCCCCAACTTCATATAAATGGATAAAGTATCATTAAAACAGTTCTTGAAATCAACAGTAATATTGATCAGGCTTTGAAGTAGTTGAACACCTGTGAATAAGCTTTAGCAAATCACGCACTGTCAGATTCTAAAATTAAAAAGAACTGAAAGTATTTTCTTTTCAGCAGTTTCATTTTATTATTCCTTATCTTAATACTATTACAAATCCAGTAGAAAATACTGCAAAGATTCTGATATTGTTTTATGTCTGCTCCATTGAAATGTTCCATGAAGACCACTTGGCTGCAGACTATTTCTGATTCATATCACTTAAACAGGAGTAGAATCAGGTCCATGAAATCCTGCAAGGGTTACCAAGACATATGATTTCCTTGGCATTAATCAGAACTGTTGGATAATGGCTCCCCTCAGAGGCAGTATAGGAAGCATGCACCAGTCTAGCATCACTCCTTGCGACAAAAGTCAGGAGGAAAGAGATTATGCATTACACATGATGAAAATGCACTGGAAACTCCATCATACAAGGCAGTATGGATTTACAGTTTCATTTCTTTCCTCTGTGAGAAACAACTGTAGCTAATTAATACATTCTGTTATAATTAAGGATGGAAAAATATGTAGGAATTTCGAAATGAAACACTGGCATCAAGGATTAAAATTAATTTAAAAAAATACAACCAGTTTTGAGGTTGTACTAGAAGCATACAAAAAAAGAAAATTACCAAAGTTCTAATACTTCAGCTTCACAAAAATTAAATGAAGACTAAATAACAAAAAAAAAGATTTCTATTGATCTAAAAGTCAATTGCTTGACAGCTAAAAATGTTAACATTTGTCCAACCAGATGTTTAGAGTGGCTCTGTGCCAGACTCAACTCTATTTAGTACAATTGCCTCTCAGTAGTGTCCCATTCAGTCTTTAAAGCTTGCAAGCTAATTTTCTTGCCTCAAAGCTGTAAATTTAGGAAAACACCTCAGCATGTACGCTATCCTATACCTGTTTTAGGGAGTCTACTAAAAAGTATGGGGATGACTTCTTCCAATATTATCTCCTGCCATTTTTATGACATGCATAAAAAATGTTCTTGAATCAACTTTTAAAAAATACCCTAAAAGATTTCTACAAATTACTCTAATTTTGCCATCAGATCATCATGGAATGTAGTAGTTTGTCTTTTATTCTGAAACAAAACAATGGAGAAAAAGTATAATTTAATTCATGGAATATAGTTTTTGAGGTCTGTTTGTTCTTCAGATTTCTCCAATACAAGAAATAGAGTCTATCAGATGAAACTAGCATGTGGCAGATTCAAAACAGCCAAGAGTCAGTGATTCTTCAAAAAGGAGGGGAAAAAAATCCACACATATAAAATAAGATTTTCTGAGATGACCACCATCCCCACAGGAAAAGTCTGGAAGTTTTAACAGGTGTAAGAGCTAGGAAAATATCACCTCACTGATCAGTAGCAGTTAAGTAGGAAAAAAAAAAAAGAAAAAAATAATTATTCAGTAGAGAACAAAGGTTAAAAAAGAAATCACAGAGCTTTGCCACAGTGTAAATCCACATTGCATCTTGAGTCCTATGTGCAAGTGAGTTGGTAGTCTCAAGAACAGATACAATGCAGCAGGGAGAAGTCTGGAAAGGGGCAAGCATTAATGATCATGTGTATACCAGCAGCCATACATGGAGGCCAAGTAGCTAGGGCTCTTATGCCCTGGAAGAGACTCAGCTGGGCAAAAGTTTGGTAAAACTTTCTGAAATCCCGAGAGGCAAAAAAAAATTGGATTGGGACTGATTGGTCATGATGTCTTCAAATGTAAGGCACAGATAATGAATGGAACCTAATGAGTGGCAGGTTCAAAGGAAACAGCAACAAGCACACCTTCACTGAATGCATTAGTAAGGTGTGGAACTGCGTGCATCTCTGAAGCCAAATTGAGATAAAGAGGAGACTGGAGAATTTCATGCAACAGATGTATAGATTCTACATAGATTCTGCCTTAGTGACAGAATGACAGAATCTCACTCTGCAGCAGTGAAAGAACGATTTATTCGCAATATCACTCACAGGAGTGAATGAATTGGTGCCATATGATCTTCTAGCATTTAGAGATTTATCCAGTATAAAGAGAATTAAGATCACTATCCAGCAAGTATTCTAACAACATCATCTGTTCATCACTTTCTGGTAGCTTTTAGCTCACACCTAGTTTAGCCTCTCTTTTGTATAATACATAACGTAAAACTTGTAATAGAAAAAAAGTCTACCTCACCAATATTGCTTTACAGTTTAATGGTAAAAAAACCTGTACTTACATGTAACATTATGTTTCTACATCCCACATCTAAAAAAATGGAATATACCAAGGAGTGAGGGGAGAACCTGGAATGCAAGTTAAGGCTGAGGTCTTTTAAAGGCATGGTGTTTGCACTAATTGCCATGACTGTGGTGGTGCCATGTAATGCAGTGTAAGTGCCTTTGTGTAAGCAGTGCTGAAGCAAGCTTCAGAGATATTCTGCCTTGGGGAGAAAGAAGGTCTCTTTTGCTGCGACTGGTGTGTTCAAGCTGACACTTCTTTCAAATTACATATGGAAACAGTATGGGGCTATCCTTAGCCACATTTATCCTGCATTGCTCTGCGTGTGCTGAGTGGTGCTCTCTCCTTCCAGAAGTTTAGGGATGGAGCAGTGCTGTAGTGCTTTATCTTGCTGCTTAAAGTTCTCAGATAGTTGTTGCTGAATAGGGCCATTACCGGCTTCAGAAATCACAGCTTCATGTACCACACTATAAGAACAGAAATTAGTCAGTTTTCCAATTCAGCTGGCAGTTTTTGATTTTAACATTTTTATTACTGCAGACATCATTGTCCAGCTGTCTGCTAAAGATGAGGCAGACAATAACTGAGCAGAACTGGAATGAATTTTGCTGCATTTGCATCTGGGCATTTCATTAATACACTCTGATGGGGAATTGATGTGGGGAGGTATTTTGTTCTTTTTATAGAGGCAACCAAAATGTGATGCACAGCAACACTTCACTGTGAAAAGGTAGCTCCTGTTCACAGGAAGACCAAATGACCCATCCTGACCTTTGCTCACCACTGTCCTATCACTTTTATGAGGGGAGAAACAGCAAGTCTGTCTCAGTTCTTCCTGCTGTCATTTCTGAGGCTCTTCTGATCACTGAATTATTGATTTTTTTTTTGCAAATTTGAGAGAGAAGACAGACTAACTCACTTCAGATGACACGACTGTCCTGTATCTTGCTCTAGCTTCCCTCGCTGCTTCCTTTCCCTCATCTCTCCTTGAGTCCTGCAAACAAATAATCCTCCAGAAGAACAACTCAACCATCCTCTCTTTCATAAACTGGAGGTTCACAAGATCTTTCTTGTTTAAATCCAAAATTATTCCAGAGTAGACAATTAGGATGAGTCAGCTGGGCCAAGCGTAGGCCATTTTGAATTTTAAAAGAGCAGAACACTCATACATAAGCACGCTTTCCTATGTAATAAAAATCTCAAAGAAAAATACATATTTTTGAATGTTTTATTGTTTCAGTTTGGAAAAATAATCTAACAGTGTCTATTTTAGTTAATATTAACTAATGTTAATATTAAGTCCAAGGAGCAGGGACATGGGGGTGCTCTGAAGATATATAAGGATATACAGCAGTCTTCTGCACACAGAAGTTGAAACCAAAACTGTGATGTCTCAGGGCAATTTTTACATTAGAAGCTTCCAGCTTTGGGTGGTCTTTAACCAAAACTGCACCTATAGATTTGTCCTGCCCATCTATGCCCCCTTTGTATAGATACAGTTCTTTCTGTTTGTTCTTTCTATGGGATCTTTAAATAATTGGTAAAACTCACTGGACTAAAAGATTCCTATGAACACAGAATTTTACACTTATGTACAATTACAAAAAAAAAAAAGAAAAAAAAGCAAGAATTGTCTCCATTAACTTCAACAAATCTCAGCATGAAAACACTGCAGAACTAAAGAATGGAGAAAACACAGCTAGAACTAGCACATAAATGAGCCTTGATCTACTGCCTGTTGATGTCAGTGGAAAGACTTGCATCGTCTTCACCAGATTAGGCCTGTTGGGAAGGTCTGAAAAATGCTGATGATATCTTTATGTGGGGTATTTATTTTGAAAACTAAGTGGGATGTTTGTTGTTTGTTTGTTTTTTGGTTTTTTTTTAATCAATTGCTTATATATCACAGCATTGCTGCCCAGAACGTCACTGTCCATAAGAAACTGTAGAAAGGAAAAGTTAAAGATGGAAAACCTCTTTAATTAACCTTCAATTAGTCCGAAATGTATCTATGCCAAGAAGAAATATAATTGAGGACAATATGCACCAACATATTACAGATGTTCATTTTAGAAGACACAAAATTATTTCATTGTTGTCTTTTTANCACAGAAGTTCTTAGGCTTTCTATTATTTTACCAGATGAGGGTTCAGTCATGTTGTCAGGTCATTTGACCTCCTTAAATGCTTTGGCAGAGCTCTGATATTCTTGGCCAAGACATTGTGCTTGCTTCTTTTTCTCAAAGTTAAGTAATAATTTGCATTAATTACAGAAAGTACATCCTTAATGAACTGAGGAAAGACTTGTGCTTTTCCTCAGGCATCTTTCACATTTTAGCTGATGAATCCAATGATTAGAGAGAAAGCTGGAACCTGATTTGTGAGCTTGTTACTTTGCCTTATTAGTAAAAGGAATGAAAGTGATGAAGGAAAAGGTGATCAATATACAGAGAAAAGATCACATACGCATTTATAATTTGAGTAAAAAAAATAGGAGAAGTGGTAAGTGTAAGCTTCAAAAGAAAGCCTAGATTTTATGATACAAAGGGATATACAGGATTTTTATTTAGAAAGGATTCAGCATACTGTAATGAGTAAACTCATCCTCTGTGGACTGATGGGAGTGACTGATCCAAACTGAAATATATACAATCATACCTGAGAGTCCACATTGCCTGCAGTATCTATCCAGATCAAAGGAAGGTTGTACTAAATAGTGCATTTAAGCTGAAACAGAAGTGCCCTTTATTATAGAAGCATGCTTCCAGGAAGAAGAGGATGTTATTAAATGCAAATCATCCTCAATCAATTATCTAGATAATTATTCAAGATTATATGCCTTTTCCAAAAACATATTATTTTTTACACTTTTATTAACAGAAGTCAAGCACAAACGATATTATCGCAAGTATAAAATAAAAGGGCCTGGTTTTCACAAATGCTATCAAGACCCAAAACGTTTCTGAAGCCAGTGTTAAACAAAACATTTACTACCACTGAAGAAGATGATAATTTCCTTTTGCTGTAAGCTGAAGTTTTCTGAGCTTAAATTTTTGCTCACAGGTATCATGATATTTTTATCCTTGGAAATCTGGGATACATTTTCAAATGCATGGCTTATGCTATTTAGATGGTTTTCTGCATTTAACCCTCTTTGTTTATGGTAAAAAGCTTAGAGGATTGGAAGTGGAGGGTCTGTCAGTTTGCACATTCTGCATGTCCATCAGAATAGCCTAACTCAACAAAGCACCAGTGTGACAAAGCACTTAAGTATGTGCTTAATTTCTGTCTCATCCATGATCTCTCTCTATTTTAGCAAGTCATTTGCACCTTAAGTGCTAGTTTCAGTACCTTGCTGAAACAGAGCTGAAACTTTGCTTTACCCATTGGAAGTGATGGAGTAACTCAAGTTCTCACCCCGTCTGTGCACTTTGCAGTCCCTCTTTGCTGTTTCTTTGAGAGCTATTCTTAGACACTGTTCCAGTCTCCTTGAATGAGCTGTATGTAGATAGACAGTGTACCATCACTCCTTAGTGTCCTCATGCTTAAAGAGAATACCAATTTTCCAAATCCAATATATATTTCACACTCAACTCATGAAAGCAAATTAACTAAATGGTTGAAAGACAGGATTGCACCTGACATTAAAATGCATTAAATCTTCGGTTCAGTATGAATATTTCTTAATTTTCTAGTTACATTCATAGGCTACAAGAAAAATTATACTAACACAAAATGCAGAAATGCTCATTCTAACATACTCATTTGCCATAGCAATGAACATACGATAATTTAGTACTAGTTCTGGATCTGTATCAGGCTTGATTTTATCTGGCTTTCTGCAAGCAATTCACCAGAATAATCACAGAAAGGTATAGAAATGTTCTCTTTTCCTTGAGAACAGGTTGCTACCACGATGAAACATGTCGTATGAGTAGGAAATGTAACCTCTCTGGTTTGGTATGCAGGAACGTATAATCAAAAAATCCTCGACTGTGAAGGTAGACAGGAACTGCTAGCTTCACACATCGGTTGAAATATGAGAAAATAGTCATGAACCTAATGACAAATTTTGTCTTGCAATTCTAATGCAAACAGGTCCAAGATAAAAGGAAAGACAGTCAAGTAATAAGGTTAGTCTTCACTTGCACTTTTATTTGTTCCCCTGAGGTTTTAGTCCAGCTTTTCTTTCTAGAGAGTACTTGAATTGCTTGACAAAATGTCTTATGTATCACTTAACATTTCCTCATGTATTTGTGGACAGTAGTAATTCAGATTTCTCTGAATTTCAATGAGAGAATGAGAAGCAAAAAAGCAACGCAAAGTCAAAGGTGGACTTTAAAATAGTGTCATGGTTTAAGCTCAGTCAGCAGCCAAGAACCATACAGCCATTGGCTCACTCCTTCTCTTCTACCATTGAACAGAACAGCACAAGGAGAGAAGAATCAGTCATAACAACAGCAAAGGAAAGCACAGAGTGAGCTTTGTGACTGCTCACCACTCAGAGACCAATACTGAATCAAAGTGGGAAACAATAGCGTGGACAAAGCCCCTCCTTCTCCACCTCTGCTGAAAATTAACCCCATGTCAGCCAAACCCAGAGCAAACACGTATGCAACTTTCTTAGTACATTAGCCAGATAGGGAGCAAAACTCATGCAGGAAGAAGAGTGTTTGTCCAAGTCAGACAAGAATACCATCCTATTCCAGTGGTGAGTCTATTTCAGCACAATCACAAAAATGACCATCTAAATTTACAGAAATGACTTTACATCTATTGTAAATAGATGTATTGTAAATGATTTTACATCTATTCAGATCAGATTTCATGGTAAAGGTAAGGTTTCCCTTTTACACCTCTCAATACTTCATCTCTTCAATTACCATCAGTAGATTATCGAAAGCTTTCTTTATTACATGCAACTATGACTCTTATTTAAGTAATGTTAGCTTCACTGGAAGTTGAATCAAGACCATGGAATGTTTGAAACCATGAAAGAGGATGAATGCACATTACTGAGCAAGAGCTGAAGTACAGATCTTGTATACTCAGGTCCTGACATATAAACAGTCCATAACTCTAAGACTTTCAAGATTACCATTCAGTTATTCATAGATTCAGTTACTGTTTTTGACACTACTGTTTTAATTAATTTCCAATTGCAGAATTTTCCTCAGAAACTTTTTAGTATGGACATATATGTAATATCACATATACACAAGTGGCTGCAAAAATTCAGCTCTAAAATAGTTTCTTAAATGTAGCTGAAGCATTATATTTGTAGGCCTGTAGCTAGTGGGGTTCTACAGAGGTCTGTTCTGGGGCCAGTCCAACATATTCATCAACAACCCAGATGGGGGGACAGAGTGTACCCTCAGCAAGTTCACTGATGACACCAAGCTGAGACAACTGGTTGATTCATCAGACAGTTGTGCTGCCATTCAGTGAGATCTCAACTGGCTGGAGAAGTGGGTGGAGAGGAATCTCATGAGGTTCAACAAGGACAAATGCAGAGTCTTGCATCTGAGGAGGAACAACCCCATGCACTAGTAAAGGCTAGGGATTGACCTTCTGTAGAGCAGCTCTACAGAGAGAGACCTGGGTCTCTGCAGAGAGAGACTTGGTTGATAATAAACTAAACATGAGTTAGCAATATGCTCTCATGGCCAAGAAGGCCAATAGCAGTCTGGGATGCATCAATAAAAGCGTGGCCAGTAAGTTGAGGAGGTTTCTCCTTCCCTTCTACTCTGCTCTGATGAAGCCTCACCTGGAGTCCTGTGTCCGGTTCTGGGCTCCCCAGCTCAAGAGTGGCAGAGAACTTCTAGAGAGAGTCCAGCAAATGGACTTTCCTGTGAGGAAAGGCTTTGAGACTTGAGGCTGTTTAGCCTGAAGAAGACTGAGAGGGTAATCTTATCAACACTTATAAATACTTAAAGAGCAGATACAGAGAGAATGGGTCCAGTCTTGTTTTCTGTTGTTCCCAGTGACAAGACAAAGAGTAACAGACACAAGCTGGAACACAGAAAGTTCCACTTGAGCATGAGGAAAAGGTTTTTTCCTGTGAGAGTGAGGGAGCCCTGGCTCAGTCTGCCCAGAGAGGTTGTGGAATCTCCTTCTCTGGAGGTTTTAAAAACCTGCTTGGACATGATTGAAGCGAATGTGCTTTATCAGGGGATTGGGCTGGATGATATCCAGAGGTCCCTTCCAGTCCCAACTATTCTGTGATTCTGTCATTCATATTTATGATAATAATCCTTTCACATGCAAAGTAACCTATTGACACACATGAATTTGCAGGGAAGTTGCCCTTTGGAATTCATGAGAAGATAGAAAACAATTCTAAAAACTAAGCAGAAAACCACAAGTTAAGTAGGGAGATTAAATTAGACACAAGCTTCCAATACACATACCATAAGGAATGGAAGATGGACAAACTGCTTTGTTATTCAATGTAGTAGCATACAAAAGCATCTGCACAACAGGTGCATTTTCAATCCTTTTCTCTGACTAGAGCAGCAACACCAGGAGAAAAAAGATTATATTAAAGAAATGCCCTCTTTCATCTTGACCTTATTGTAGCCCATTACTAATAATATTTGTAAGACTTAAATCCATAAAAAAATATTCAGCTCCATGTTAAGCAATACAGAAGTTGGTTGTTAAACTGATAAATATTCAGCTACAAAGCATGTGCATAAACACTGCCAGGGATGGAAAGACTAGATATGTAGAGAAAACTTAAGCATTATCTGTCAGAAATTATGAGAGCGATCTTCCACAAGTTGAAAATGGGCTACTACTTGTGGCAGCTGAAGCACTTCTCATCACTGAGGTCAAGAATCATTGTACTTCCCTGGAAAAAGATGCAGTACTGCCCAGGCAGTGAAAGATAAAGCCAGGAGGTTCACAACGACTAGTCCCATAAGAAAATGATAGTTGATAATCCGGAAGCTCTCTAGGCTGGAACCACTTGCCTTGTCAAATGAAGATAAGGCCTGGGAAAACAAAGCAGATTGTAGATACCAGCAGAGAAGATTTTTTTTCTTTATTTATGTTGTTTCATGTGGCTTTCTTCTCGGGAGAGCTGATACATCCAGATCAAACTACCATGCCTCAGTTTAAGGAAGGGACTGCATATACTAGTCAACCTAAAAAGGCTGAGCACAAAGAGAAAAAAAGAGAGGAAATCAGAGGGTTCAATAAGTTGTGAACATTCAAGTGTCCTTCATTTGCAGTGGCAGTCTCCAGAAGATAAGATGAAAACAGGACTCATAGCACAGCTCCCAGTATAGCACTTATGCTCCCTGTGATATGACTTAAGGTGTCTGAGTATCATTTATGGAAAACAGTCTTTCATTGAGCACAAATATTAACAGTGAAATCTTAAAAAAACCCACATACTGGCCAAAATAATTATACAACTGCTTAGGGATGTGTGCATTTAAGGTGGCTTATAACACTCTGCACTAATTTGGTTAAAAAAAAAAGAGTAGAAAATTCTCAGACAGCTGCAGCAAGTGAATAGATAACAGACATGTGTACACCAAATCAATGAAAATGCATTGCTACTTCTCCTTAGCTCATTAAAATTTTTACCTTATGAAATTTTAAACAATCAAATCAAAATTGACAAATCCTTCTGGATATGTATTTACCTCAGAAGTTCCTCTCTGTGTCTGAAAATCAAATACTGCAAGCAGCTTTACATCTGTTTCAGAAGGAAGTTGAAATCATGGAAAATACCTAGAGGTAGAACAGTACAATGTGTTTTTTAATGGTTACAGGGAAAAAAAAAATCTGTGAACTAGAATTCTTGGGTTTCATTCCTGATTTTATCAGAGATTGGCTTAATACACATCTAGCTTAGATGTTTCAACAGCTGAAAAATGCTTGGCCGTGGTAAGATGATTCAGAGTGCCAGTTAGGAACCTGTCTCTTTAGTCATTCAGGAACGAGAATTTTTTGGGATATGTGCATTGCCAGGCTCCCAAAATAGTCAATGGAGACTAATTTGCTTTTAACAATGAGTCAGAGCAAAAGCAGTTATTCCTGTAATCACACTCTGGAGGAGCCCACCTCTCACTGACCATTAGAGAAAAAGTACATAAGAAGCATCAATGAGCTACTTGGTCTTAGCTCACTCCCAGGGGAGCTGATCCCTCCTGTGCCTTGCAGAAGCTCAGCCAGCTGAGGACATTGCTATGTCAGTGGCAAGATTGAGCTCCCCAACTGCCCTCATGGCTCAGGTGGTCTCTGTTGGCTGAGGCTGATACGAGCCTGAGAAGAGACAGTTGTGTAGCACACAGGGCTACTGGGGAAAGAAATATTACACCATTCTGGATTTCAGCTACATAGCTGTGACTGATACGAGTAGGCTTTGCCCAAAGTATTTGACCCAGACAATGCCACTTGAGCCCACGTTACCAGAACTGTTCAGGCAGAAGTCATGGGGACATACAGAATAAGCCAGAGGAAACATGTCTCTCTAGCTCAGTTAGTATGACACTCGCTGGTAAATGGGGAGAACTGAGTTTCCACTGAAGCAAGTTTCTGACAGAAATATGTTTTCAGAAAGCTATTCCCAAGAACAGAAACCAGCATTTCAAGGCTAGATCATGACTTATAACTAAGCTGTCCTGGGTGTTACCTGGAGACTGGGTACTTGTGCTCATATTTCCAGATAGTCATCAGGTCCTGAAATAATTACTGAACACAGAGAAGGACCTAATGGCAAAAAAAACCCACAAACCAGAATTAATACACATTATTACTATTTTGTATTGAGATGAAGCTGCTGTTCCAGCAAATCTCTTGCTTTTAAACTGTAGTTTTAACAGTCTAGAGTCCTTCTGATTCATAATAATTTTTTCAAGGCAACTATACTTCTTCCTCAGAGCTTGGTTCCTGAAGTTGTAAATATTACAGAACAATGATTTCAACCTCCTGTCTCTTGTCTAAAGCATACACTTAAGTTTCTCAACAGCGGCCATATGAGGGGGCTTCAGAAGCAGAGTCACTACTTGTACAGATCCATGTGCTGTGCTGCCTGGGCTGCAATATACCATGTGGATGCTGACCTAAGGGCCTCTACTACAGCCCTGTCTTGCTTTTTATGCAAACACACTCTCTGTCTGAATACAAAGAATTCTGCTTTGTGTTGACATATTGTTCATTTTCAAAGGAGGCACAGACTTGCACACAGCAAGTCTTCCATGCTCTGAATCTATCAGAGGGGTTAAATCACACAGTTTGGTTTCTAGAAGAAACTATATCACAATCCTATGGATCACAACAATTCAGTACCTTTGGGTTTCTATTTATGAAATCAGTAATCTTGGTTTTGATTTTTTATGCACCACAGCTGTATAAGTGATTTTTTTTGTTAATTACCACATTTTGTGGCTTATAGTTTGAGTTACAAAACCAAAATCACTTTCTGAGTAATGAGTCCTTGCAGACTGTGAAAAAAATATTAATACCAATATTGCAGTTCTGATGTTAATATGTATATAGTCTATCTGCTGTACAGTTAGACTTCATTCTGGAATGTTCTCAATTAGGCATGTACCAAAAAGAAAGAAAGCAAGCAAACTCTTTGCTGTAATTAAGATAAATAGAATAAAATATACTGTCAATGTCTCTTTTTCAATAAATTAGAAGAAGGGGAAAAAAAAGAGAACCATTTCAAAATGAATAGGGATAAGTTACTCTTGAACAGCTTGAATTCTTAAATCTACAATGAACTGTGGAAAATCTAATGGATAAACATAGGTAAAATGATGTAATTTCATTTCTGCTTCTGGGGGGAGAAGAGGAAAAGGACAAACTATTGTGGTTTTGAAATCCCAACAGAATGGACAGAATGGGCTCACTCTTCTTCTCTGGCCTATTCCTTTCTCAAGTTATTTTTGTAACTCGTGTTACAAAGTTGTGCAATGACAATTTATAGGTCAGCTTGACGGATCAGGCAGACTGTACTTAACATGATCCTTACTGTTCCAGTCCACAAATCCAAGAGCCTATATGCTTATCTCCCTCAGACTGTTTGAACATTTCTTAGAGATGGGTGACAAAAGGAAATGCATAGAAAAAAACCTATAGAAAAGGGAGAAAATTCAGGCTTTTATGTAATTAACTGAAAAACATTTCTAAAAGCCCCAAGAGATGGCAGTCAGAATGGATGTTGCATTCCAAATGCAGTTCAGAAAATGCCTACAGTATTGGTGCCCATAACACAGAGAGATGTCTATTTTTTCTGAGCTTATGTCTAAGACTCTGGTTCAGTATTTCATCAGCTTATAGTTAAGCTTCCAAAGCGACATAAGTGTGGCTTGCCATGAGTGCAGAACTGATAATTCATCTGTTATCAGCAGTCACATCCAAGCCTGCCCAGACAGAAACACAAACACCAGAGGCAAAATGTGGTTCCTATGTATAGGAAATTCTATTTTCAGCTACTGAGGTACCTAAAAATAAACTCCTACTTAAATGCAGGAGTTTCCTTTAGTTCATTTTATTAGTACTCTTAAAATACAAAGCACAATTTTGATTTGCAAGAACTATTTCTACTGTAGCAGTGTCAGGTGGCTGGGTTCCAGTATCCTGTGAATACACTTTACATTCTTCTAAAGAACTGGGCATCTTCAAAAGGACAGTACTTTATATTTTGAAAAATATCCCTCAATGATTTTCTGCCAGCTGAAGCATCCAAAGTGTCTGCCCTCGAAAAAGATTCAGTGCTTTTGGCAGCATTTGCAAGCTAGTCTGTTTTTTCCAATCCAGAAACACTTTATTTGCCAACCAGTCATATGAAATAATGTTCTTACACAGAAAATACATGTTCAGTATGTCTTGCATTTATACACTGTAAAAAAGGCAAGTACACGAGAAGTCTGGAGGTCCTGGCTGGCACTGGGTTAGATGGGCAGATTGATGAATGTTGGCAGTGAAGGCACTGGAAGATGGCAAAGGTGATAACAAAGCACTGGGATTTCTAGAACCATGATTAGGACAGCATCACTCCCAGGACTGCAGAGTCATGGGCCAGTGGTCATAAAGGTGATGCAAGGTTATCCTGTAGGGAAGGCTGTGATAAAAGTCAGACCCTCACTGTGTGGAGGAGAAGCAGCCAGCAGCAGATTTGTGATGTTTGGCTGTGGGGCAGTAGTACCCTGACTGTGTAACTGGCATACCCACCCAAGGTATTGCCAAGGGGAATGTGTTGAAGGACCATGAAAAGGACAGCAATTCAGATGATGTGAGAGGAATCTCCAAATTGTAGATTACAAGAGTTTTCTCCCTATTCTATACAACTTTCTAGAGTGTTGGTTTTTTTTTTATTTGAACAGCGATCTAGCCTTAAAACTCAGATTATAGATTACATCTTTCAATTTATGAACACAAGTTCTCAAAAAAAGATAGAATTTGGAATCTTCCACGATTTCAGACTTTGAGGGATCTATATGGACCACTCACAAACCATAGCCTGCATTCCCTTATACAAAGTAACAAAATCAAAGAATTTCTATGAAAAGATTTTCAGATGCAAAAACAGTACACAGCACTCTAAAGACATGGTCAGGCATAGATGGATGTTAGACTATGTCTGACAAATCTAGCTGCACCTCCAGCTGCTCATCCATTCTGTTGACAGAGGTTTTCCCCCTCTCAGCAGAACGAAATTGGTAAGCATTCCTTACGCTGCTTCTCTGTGAATGCAGATAGCTCTGCTTAGCCTGCTCTTCTTTGACAGCTTCAGCTCAGATTCTGCATTTTGCACCGAAGTAGTTAAAGAAGATCCATTCACTACAAACCACAAGATACCTCTTCTGCTATTCATTCCAGAAGAGGTTGAAATGCAAGGCTCAACAGTTTGCAGGTCAATCCGTCTGTGGTCTAAAACATCATCACATTCAAATTTAATATGAATATTTCAACATTAAGACAATTCCAATATGGTTCAGAGATAATGTTTTCTCTAGGCCAGCTTTCATTTTTATATGACCTTGTTTTTTTGGGAACATAGAAGGAAATAAACTGAATACCCATACTTCCCACTGACAGTCTTCTTGAGGTTTTTTTTTTTTTATTGTTTGTTTTCTTTTTGGTTCTCAGTGTTGGGGTTTTTTTTCATTAGAATATGATCTCAGAATTTAAAGAACTCATTAACCCTGCTTCAAAATCTCTCAGTGAGCCTGGTCTTTTTTTTTTTAAAAAAAACAGCCTGTTCTCAAGGTGTGACATAAACTGTCACCGTGTGTGCTTCAGGAAAATCACCTGCCCACAGCTAGAATCAAAAATATTTTTCTATGTGTGCCTTTATGACATGTGCTCTAAGCCTTTTGCTTTTCTTTCTGTGAAATGCCATGGCATATATTATATATAAAAGCAGATGAGATAGCCAAATGGTCCCAAATATGCATGTAATAAAAGGTTTGTCCAGAATACAAAAGAAGTGCTTTTCCTATATATTCACAGGAAATGTTCAACTTCTTCTAAGCACAGTCAACCTGCCAATCCCTACAGCCAAGCAGCAGAGACAGTGTCTGTGTGAATACAGTTCCAACACATAGAGTTAAAAATAGCAGTCTTTGAAGTAACAACAAAGCATCAGCAAGCCAACCCTGGGCCACTCAAACACATTTTCGACGTGATAAATTTGATGAAAAACCCACAACAGATCAGCCTGTATATGTATCGTAGGAAGACCAAGAATGGAAATAGGGGCTGCTGGGGCCTCCAGCTGAAGCTGTCCTGCAGCTTCAGAGCAGCCAGGAGACAACAGACCCAGCAGCAGACATGCTGCAAAGACTACATAGAGGTGGCCTGCCGTGACTTGAGCCAGGACCAGCACATGCAGGCTAACTCTGCGCAGACAGCAGATACAATCTCAAAGGCAGCTACCAAAGGCAATCTGCAAACACGATCTGTGTCCACCTTATCTGCTACAAGGTGAGGGAATTGTCTGACAGGAGGCTTGGTAGGAGGCACAGATCATCTGGAAAAGCATGAAGTGAAGGGTCTATATGAGCAGAACCCTTCCTGTTAGTGCATCAGTTGTGAGTACACAAAGCCATGCCAACCCCCTGTGGAACCCTTCCCACAGAGAACAACTGTTTTGGCTTCATTTGTGCTTATTTTTCCCATTTTACACGTTACTCATTGAAAAAAAATCATAGAATCATAGAATGGCAGGGTTGGAAGGAATCTTTAGAGATCATCTAGTCCAACCCTCCTGCAGAAGTAGGTCAACCTAGATCAGGTCACACAGGAACATGTCCAGGCGGGTCTTGAAGACCTCCAAGGAAGGAGACTCCACAACCTCTCTGGGCAACCTATGCCAGTGCTCCATCACCCTCACAGTAAAATAGGGGGTTTTTCTTATATTTAAATAGAACTTTTTGTGTTCCAGCTTCATCCCATTACCCCTCATTCTGTTGCTAGATAACAACAGAAAAAAGGGATGTCCCAACCTCCTAACACCATCTTTTCAGTTGACTATCATCTTTTCAGTTCCTCAGATTTTACCTACTTATTACACTTTTAGCAAGTTTTCTCCAATGTCTTCCTTTTGTAACACATTTCTCCATCTCAGAAGTCCTTTGCACTGCTTTTTCCATTAGTTTTTTTTAAATCTTGCTCTCAGATTCCCCTGACTAGGCTTTGAAATATCCCTTTTCAAATCTTTCTCTTCTGTTGATCACTGGATCTGAAAGAGTACTTCTGGGAGCTCTGGACATTCTCTATTGTCTCCTTAGTCCTCTTTCCCTTTCTGAGATTGTGCCAGAGGCAGCAAAGTGGTCACTGGACTTAAAGGGTCAGTCACACTGTACAAACATTTTTGTTAAATAAATTTTCTTTAAAAATAGCTTGACCAGCTCAGCTTTATTTTGACAGTGACCTGTATTTTTAGACTCTTGATTTAATAATAAGAAAAACAAAGCCCAGCTAAATTCTCCATCTGATTTTTAAACCAGCAATCTGAAAGATCATTTCTTCCTCTACTGACAGTTGAATTGAGTTCTAACTTTTGTTTAAATTCTCCTTTGGCTTCAATACTTGGGTAATATTTTCCTTGTGTTTTAAAGCTTGCTCACCAGGCAATTTCTCTGATCACTCATCACTATATTTTTTCTTTCAGTAGTATACACTTGTGATGTCAGATTTACTAATCAGAATACTTGACAAGTTAAAAAAGAAATATCCAGTGTATCTTTTTAACTAAAGAAAGAAGTGCAGGAAATAATCTAATCTGATATTGGTTACCAAAGAAGTAATGGTAAAAAAAGGCTTAGCCATATCTCTTTCTGTACACCTCTGCAAAGAAATCTTCCTTTTGGATTGCCTTACAATAAAACAATAATGCTTTTTAGATACGCCACACAGATGGCAGTCTTTCAAAACCATAATTTTATAATAGAATTAATAATAATTAGTTAATAACTATAATTTTATCATAGAACTAATTCTTGACACGACAGAATTTAGTTGCTTAGTTCTCTAATATGCTATCACATAAAAATTTTGTATTACTTTGCTCATAAGTGTTGTTCAAAATTAGACAATCTATCTTTACCGATTGCGGTGGTTTAGCCCTAACTGAACAATAACCAAACCACCCAGTTACTCACTTCTCCCCAACTCAGCAGGATGGGGAGGAGAATCAAGAGAGAGTTCTAGCACTTTCTGGGTTGAGATAAGGACAGTTTAATAGAACACCATAATGAGTAGGCAGTTACAACGATGGACAAAGAAAAAGGAGCAATGACCCATGTAACTGCTCACCGCGCTCAGCCCAATGCTCAGCCCAATGCTCAGCCCAATGCTCAGCCCCGCCAACAGAGCTGCAGTTCCTCCACTGGCCACAGTGCTGCCCCGGTCCAGCTGCTGCCCTGATATCCCGAGCGTGATGTCACATGGGATTGAACAGCCTGGCCACGCCCCCCAGCTGCAGCTGCGGAGAGTTAATTCTATCCCGGCCAAACTCACAACACCTGGCCAAACTCAGGAGACCGATGTTGTGGTTTGGCCCAGCTAGCAAAGAAGCACCACGACAGTCTCTTGCTTAGTGCCCCCCCTTTCACTCCCTCTCTCCTTAGGATGGTGGAGGCCCCAGCAAAATGGGAGAAGAAAGATAACGAACAATGTTATGGATTGAGACAAGGACAGGGAGGGCTCACTGCCAATTATTGTTCTGGGCAAAATAGACTCCAATACTTGACTTAGAGAGGAAGGTAGGAAATTTACCTACAAGAAACAGAATGGAACAAAAAGCAAAATGGGAGTAGAATGATGAGAAAATTACAACCAGAACTTTAAGATCTTCCCCCCCACCCCATCCCTCCTTTCTTTCCGGGCTGCTCTCTACCTCCTCTTCCATCAATGGCTCGGGGGGAATGGGGAATGTGGGCAGTGTCTCACAGATAGTCTCTGCCGCTTCTCTCTTCTCAGAGGAGGATGACTGCTTGCATTCTTCCCCTGCTCCAACACGGGGTTCCTCCCCAGGACACAGTCCTTAACGAACTTCTCTGGTGTGGGTTCTTCCCAGCAGCTGCAGCTTCTGCCGATACAGGGTCCCTCACACGGGACAGTCCTTAATGAATAGCTCTGGTGTGGCTACTTCCCCACAGTTGCAACTTCTGCAGATACAAGGTCCTTCTAATGGGACATGGCCTCTTCTGGGCATAATTTTAATGAGCATCTTTGATGTGGGTTCTACCCCACTGTTACAGCTTCTGTGAATATTGGATCTTTCACAAAGGACACAGCCTCCTCTGGCCATAGTCACTGCCCCTGGCATGGGGTCTTTAATGAAGAGAATCACTGCTCCTGATGTGGAGCCTCTAGTAAAGTGAGTCAATGCCCCTGATGCTGGGTCTCTAACAAAATGTGAACAGATCTCAGCTTCATCAGTCCTCTCTGCAGGATGCAGGAGAGTCCCTGCTCCAGTACACCTCCTCCTATCTTTCCTCACTGACCTTGGAGTCTGCATGGTTGCCTCTGTCACTCTTTCCACTCCTTGCACCACCATTGTCCAGAAAAGAAGAAGGGACAGAAGAAGAAAGAAACAGGAAGAACCCTCCTCTTCTGACTTCTTAAAAAGTGATCGTGGAGGTGTCTAATTGACTCAGCCCCAGAAGTGCGTCTGGCTCAGAGCTGGGGAGAGTTTCGAGCAACTTCTTACAGGAGCCATCTTTACAGTCCCTTCCCCCTTACCAGAAAAGGCTGTCATATCAAACCACGACACTCCACATACTGGAACATTTTAGCAGTAATTTTAAACTTCCTCAAACACATGTTGCAAAATATTCCACATCTGTGCAGTTTCTATATTCCAAATATGCATGTGTTTCCATATTACAAATGCGCATGGCAGAAACTAAGAAATTTAATGGTTGCTACAGTGTTGCACATTCATTTTGTGACTGAAAGTCTGGGAAACAGGCAATATTTTACTAATTTTGAGGGTCACATGATATGCAATCATCATGATTGAAGGAAGAAAAGTAGTGTAGCAGATCAGCAAATTACCTACTGGATACTGTGATCTAGACACAAGACTATGGACAATTTAGATAGAGGGCTATGGACTAGCAAAAGGTGGTCACAAAATCTGGGGACACTCCATGCTATTTCTTCCATCATACCCTGTGTTAACAAGCGACAGTCCTGAAAGTAGTTGTACTGAAGTATGCTGTGGAACTGTTGGGTGAGGATATCTGGACAGGTCACGTCAGACAATGCCATGTTAGCAGTGGATGTTGAAACAATTGTCAAGGAAGGAAGGAAGGAAGGAAGGAAGCAAGGAAGGAAGGAAAACACTAAAAAAACAAACAAAAAAGATCAAAATGAGAAGCTTAAAAATCCATAGTGTAATTTCAGCACACCATGATACATTGCAGTCATTCAAATCAAGAGAAAAATGCTTCGTGAGCCACTTCATCTAGGAAAAAACCCACCTTAGAGGGTCGAATGGGAATACTCCCATTCTCAAGAGCTAATTTGTGTACCCAGGAGACATAAAACTCTAGAAAAGCACAATTGAGTGTGAAATATTGCTGATCAGTTCAACAAACCAAAGTATTTTCATTATTCAACATTGAAACATGTCATTTTCATTTAAAAACAAAAAAATACAACAAGATGTGGTTATTTCTGCATTCATTTTCAAATGTTTCATTGCAAGCAAAAATAAAAAATGTATTTTAGTTACTTGATCTGATGCAAATCAAGTATTGAAATCAAGTGATGAAATGCTGAAGTTTCCTACTAGATGGACATCCCAGTTTGTATTAAGTCTAAAAAAACAAGTGTCTTTTGCAAGGAAATATTTCATTCAAGCAACAAAGAGTCATTGAGGCTATCACATCTGACACAAAGATTCTTAACGGCAACTTGGGTTGTGAAAGAAACAAAAATGCTAAGCCCACTCACATAATTCAGTGAAGTCCAAAAGCTAAAAAAAAATTGTTATTCTGCACTGCTCAAAAAGAAAAGATTATTGGCCAGAATTTAGGAGGACTTGTTATCTCAGCACCTTGAAACACAAATGAATTACTCTGGAATAGATAAAGCATGGTAACACTCCTCATACTATTTCTCCAAGTGACACTAAAGGATAAACCTGTGGCTATTTATTTCTATTCTACTAAGGGGTAACATCTTTCACATTGACTGTGGAATAAGATTATGCAAATAAACAACACAGCTGAGCCAAGGTAATGTTTCCCAGCAATACATTTTTTGTATGTCAAACCTCTTGATAAGCCCTAACTACACAAATAACATTGTTTAAGTGCCACTATCTCAAAGATCGCAGCTTATATTATTTCAATGACAGTTGAATAATGCCAAGCACAGGCAGCTCAAAGAAAATCACTCTGTTGTTGTTTTGTATTGAGAAGACCGTGACAAGGGAAATACTTGGAGGCAAGTGGAAGTGCATCAAGATAGGAAGGAGCTTCTAGTAGGTTTTATTTTAACTTGTTTATTAAGACTGGAATTCGGCTCAGCACAAAACTTTCTGTGACTTTCTGGAAAAAGTTTTCAGTCAAATGCAGAACAGCTGTGCTTTCCTGCAATTGCACTAAACAACAGCATCTGTCACAGTGTTCTAGCAAAAAGAGTCTATTCAGTTGAATGCACTTTTGTGGATAGGAGGAACTTGCAGAATGTATCTTAAAATTATGCCATTTTGGCATAATGTCAGTGAGTCAAGAAGGAGCTTGTATCTCATTCCTCTCATGGGTTCAGAAGATGCTGTTGCAGTTGAGGTAATGCTGTCCAGCTGTAGTAACTAAGTAAACCAGTCTGTTTTCTTAAGCCATGAAAAAGTTGTGCTTGCACTTGCATGGTACAAAGCACTGAGGAATCAAACAGGCATGGTTCAGAAAAACATTAGCAGCAGTTTGGGCTGAGTCCTGACCACATGCAATATTAGGCTTAGTAGAACACATCCCAGGATTGTTTGAATGATAAGAAATGGAGCTACCTAATGTACTCCTTCCCAGAAAATGACAGAAGTTCCCTCCTTACTGGGAAAAGAAAAATTATGATACAGCCTGATGGGGACTGGCGTCACTTGAATTTCACAAATCAGCTGTAAAGTGGTCATACTAGCAAGTGCTGAACTTTAATTACAGCAGCTCTAGTACAAATCACAAATCCTTAAACTTTCAAAAAGGCACAAGCCTGATCACAGTCTGGGTATTAAAAATCTGCTCAGTTATTTAATGCAGTGTTACCCTACCACTGTCACCCAGATAAATAACTCTGAATTTAGCCTGTTTATCTGGAATTTGCAAACTCACACTTGATCCTCTCTCTGAATAAACAGAATCATCTCCTTGAGCCTATTTCTCCTCCCTCCATGTGCATATTTCATTCAGCATAACCAGGTGAGCTCTTTGGTTATAGCAATTACACTTTTCTATAAACTTGTCTGAAGCAGAGAAAGAATCACAGAATCACAGAATGGTAGGGGTTGGAAGGAATCTTTGGAGATCATCTAGTCCAAACCCTGCTGCAGAGCAGGTTCACCTAGATCTAATCGCACAGGAACACATCCAGGTAGGTTTTGAAAACCTCCAGCTAAGGAGACTCCAAAACCCCCCTGGGCAGTTGAGGATGACTGCCTAGTGCCTTATTGCCTTGGAAGTCCTGGGTTCTTTCCTTCACCCTAATGAGGCAGGGAGGCTCTGACGAAGTGACATAATGATGATAATAATTGTCTTTTTTTTCCTGGATTCAGTATAGTTTGTTATGCTGTATGTTTTAGAGCAAGTTGCAGACTGTTAAGTTTTACATTTGCCTATTTAAAAATTTCAAATACCTAAACCAAGGCTGCGTGGATTGCAGTGTATATATATGTATGAATCTAGACAGATTACTAAGTAGTGTGCCTCCCCACCTCCCCCTCAAAAAAGAGTTACAAGAAAATTAAAAGATGGGGGGGGGAAAAAGAAATGTAAGAGAAAAACAGACAGTGCAATACTGTGATGTTCTATTAAAGAGATACTTGAACAAAGAGTGTTGTATTTGTGAGTACAAATGTGACCAAAAGTCCTTAAGGTATAAATATGTAGAACTGCAAAAGCTATCCAGTTACTTCAAACAAAGCTAAAAAATTGAGATTAGAAATAAGAGTCCCTTCTTATTAAGCAATGAAGATAAATAGCTAGGAGATTACCTAAGGTTCTTGCAGATTTAGTATCTGTGCAAATATCTGTTTGTTTGCCTGTTTCTAAAATAAATGCTGTGACTCAAATGAGGATTAGTCAGAGTAGTACTTTTGTTTTTTTCACTGTAAAACTACATTCTCAACAATCCCTCTAGTTTTAGAGTCTGTTCATCAGTTAGATATGGCGAGGACCTTAACAACTCATGTTCAATAAATTCATAAAGTTGCTTGCGAAATCAAAGTCCTTAATTTTACCACATCTTTGTGAATTTGACATTATGACTACATTAAGCACTCAATATGGTAGCTATTACTCAGAAATTCTCCAGAAAAATATTTTTAAGCCCAAGGATTCCTGTGGAAACACCAGCTGTTACCATAGTGGTGTTAGAGATTTGCACTGTATTAGGTACTTTCTTATCACATCTTAGTGGCAAACTGAACAAAGAAACGGCTACTTTAGGTGAGAGGTTTGTTTCTCCATAAGATATATTTGAGTTTAGACAAATCCTTTGGTCATCAATGCAAAAGATGGAATCAATCTCAACTCCTCTTCTCAAGCTGCCTTCAGATCTCGGCAAAACCATCATGGAACTGGTCTAAAAATCAAGAAGTGCAGTTTTAGCTAGCGTTTTGAAAGAGGTTCCAGACAGAAAACCAATGTTGTTTTCTTTCTAAACCCAGGCAATGAGGTTTTTTAGGGATAACTGTTTGATTTGTTCCCAAGGATAATCCTTCATTTTAGTTTTTTTTTTTCCTTATGTTAATTCTTCCTTCCTCTTCCTCTCTATGTTTTGCTTAATCATATTCTTATGCATATACACCATAAGTGCATTATAACATGGTCACTCTAAAAGGCCATATAACTTCATTAATAGTACTGAAAGCAAGAAAACAGGGGAAATAAGGACACACCATTAAAGGCAAGATTCCTATAAAGCTCTGTCTTTCACAGCTAGGTGTGATACTGTTTATGAAGCAGCAAAAGGATACTCATTTTCTGGCTCCCAACACTCTGGCTGCCCTGAGAAATTTAATCTAACTAACAGTAGGCAAAAATATTGTACTTCGACCAGAAAAAGAGAAAGGGTTGGGACATATCTATTTTTAACCAAAAAGTTTCTAAAATTGAATCACTTCTGTGTTCCTGCTCAGTAGAAAAAAAAAAACAACAGTATTACTTTATGGTTAAGCCACACAAAAATAAAAATTTCTTGGACTTTGATTGGAAAGAAAAACCCAACACAATAATAATACACCCAGTAGCAGATGCAAAACATAATAAATCTTTCTTCTTTTTCTAACCTTTTGCCTGAAGAAGCTCAAAAACACTCATTGCCTTTCTCCCAAGTATGGACATGTGAAAAGAAAGGTTTAGTTAATAGAATAAGGACAGTTTTGCTTTAATCTGTTTCACCTCCATCAGTTAAGAAACACGATGAAGATGCCATTAGACCCACTGGGTCTGTCTCCAGTTGTTTAGCAGGTTTAGGTATGAAAAAAAGGCATGCAATATAAGCTACAGTTCAGCTTGTTCAGTGTATGGCTGTCACTACAGAATGAAGTTCCAGAACTGTGCTGCTGATTAAAGAATAGATTTAGATGATATTTACTATTATTTCTTTTCTTAATGTGTCCCAATTAGATGATGGCATTTAAGTTCCTATGTGGAGTGCTTGCATGTTGCATTGTATCTTGCCGCTCCTGAGAAACAGAAAGCAAGTAACTGATTTCTCTTCTTACCTGAATGCCTTCACAATACTTTCCTTGCATGATCAATCATTTAGAGGCAGTACAGCCTTACGGACTTAACAAAAACCTGAAAAAACAACAACTTACTCTTGATTTATCACTAAAGGAATACTCAGCCCTTGGCAACATTACTAGCTCTATGTGAACATTTCCCAGCTGTGTCAGGCAAAGCTGTGTCCAGCAGTATTAATATTAAGATTACTTAACAGGCCTCATTTTCTTTTTCCTCAACTGCATGGATTATTCAGTTAAGACTATTGTGTGATCTATTTGTTCATACCATCTATCTATGTTATAGTTTAAAGCTTAATAGGCTTGCATGACACTTTGCAGATGTAAATCACTAGCTGAAATCCAGGTATTTTCCCTGTCCTAAATGGGACTGTCTTTATCTGAAGCATGTGAAGAATCATGCTTGAAGGTCAGTAACACGGTAGATAATTTCAAAGTTTATTCCACAATGGAGATTTCTTGGCAAAGTGTTCTGTAATTCACATACCACAGAAAGTCCAAAGATCATGCAGCTTCTGTGCTAGATCCTACATCAAGTTATTCTTACTGTCATCAACAGATGTGTTTTCAAAACTAGATGTTGCACCATACTGTGGCACTTGTGTCAGCAATGTGAAAGGCACAGCACTTGTTCTTCTGATGTGGTATGTTACCCTACTTGTTCTATAAATATGTGTGTACAGAAACAAAGACTTAACCATAACCTTTAAGACTTAAGTGACTGTATAATGTTCAGTTGTGGAAAACAACAAAAAACCTCACAAAGTCTTCAAGAGGAACAAAGTGCAGCTGTCATCCTGTGACAGGCTACAGCAATTCTGCAGACTAAGTGTCAGAAGCTTTATGCCTAACCTTCCAAAGTTCTTTCATTTACATGAACTGGCAGTAGCAGATGAATTTCAAGAGCAGGAGCAGGATATAGAATGAGGAGTGAGCTATACTTTGCATCCAAGAAATTTAGAACTCTGATTGCATAAATTCTATTTTTTTTAAATCATTAAAACAAATTCAGTAATTTGGTCACATTACTTTTTCTACCTGTTCTACTTATTTTAGTGACAAAAATATCACCATATTTAGCATCCAGATATATCTGAAACAGTGATAGTATGGCATACCTTTTCAGAATAACCTCAGAAAAAAATATTTCTTCTTAATATCAACTGGTCCACAAATGCCTCCCTAAGAGAGAAGAAACACTGCCATACTAGACATTATGAAAAATATTAATGTACTCTTCTTTAGATTATTATATAACATATTTAATTCATCAAATGTTCATTTCCTGGTAATACCATATTTTTGGTCACTTCAAACCAATCTGAGGAATTCCTGTGATTTCCCAGTACCTGTGAAATCAAGAACAAGTTTTCTTCTGCCAATTCTAAGATAGAACAGTATAATAGTAACTATATATCAACAGAAGAGAAAGAAAAATACACAAAACAAAATCAAACCTTTACCATACTCTAATGGATGATAAAAGTGTAGTGTAATACCTGAACAAAAAGGTAGATTTACTTGTTCAGAGATTTGAATAGATCTTTAGCTGATTATAGGCAAAACACAGAATATAGGAAAAGCATCACTTTGTTATGAACGCAGATAGACCCTTCTGTTTCTCTGTCAGCTGTACTGAAATATCACTCAAATATTATAACCAGTCTTATTCATATGTGCTGGCCAACATACAGACATATAAGGCACCTGCTCAAAACAAGAGACTACTCAAACTTCTACCCTATACTATGCTTTCCATGTGACAGATATGATTAATAAAACTTTACAACATTGCATGCTTTACCATTTGTTATTATTTAACCAAAGTCAATCAAGCCACAAGGTTACATTTTTAAAATTAGATTTATTATCTACAAATAGATGTCCTTGTAATGGAAAACCTCATAAGTTCCAAAAAGTTACAATTCAAAATAACAAACCCATACAATTCTATTTTCTTTCCTTTCTTACAGTCCAAACCAGACTTTCTCCATCCTTTCATTCCGTTCCCAAGCAAGCCTCCTCCTTTAGAGACGTAAGCCCTAAAATGTAACTCTTAGATGTTTGTATGAGAGGGTTTCACATTCCTCTGTAGGTCCAGACAAATAGTTACAGTCAGACAGAGCAATGAGTGGAACTGTTCCATGCCAGATCCAGAGTGCGTCCAACTAATGTGCCTCTTACATGGGATGTGAGTCAATCTGCATCAGAATAGTTGGCAAAGTCTCAGCAACTACTGAAAAATACCATTTACTGAAATGCTGTTGAAGACTGAGAAAGATGAAGTTCAGGCTGTCTCAGCTCAACAGACCAAGATGCATTACTGTTGGAGTCATATCTGCAACTCCTGCCAGATCACTCACTCTATTATACAAAGCCCTTTAATGTGCCTAACTGCATCAAAAGCAATACTGACAGTTTTCTGCCTGACTCTCTCTGAGGACAATTTTATATTCAGGCATAATAAACAGTGAATATAGACTTCTATATGTCCAACCTTTTCAGAGATCTAAAGCTTACCTTCTATGCATCTCAGCTCCTACCTGGCTCCGTCCACCCAGTCAGATCTAGGCTGGATCTAGAAAACCAGAATTTTGAAGGGATAGACTGCTAGGTTTCTCTTGACTCATTCACTAGGAAAGGTTGTATATAATTTTGTTTGGAAGAAATGTACTTTTGGGTAAGGCTATCTTTCATTTCCAGTTTGCTTCACTATATTCATGTGGTACTGCTACTGAACATAAGCCTTCAGTTGTATTTGTGCATGCTTTACCAACAAACAGCCTCAAACTGCTGGTAACCTCAGACTGGTTCATTGTAAATCAGCAGTGAATTTAGACAAGTCATTTTAATTCATAAAGGCAATTAACAATTACTTTAAACTTGACTGAGCTACTTTGTGAGTTTATTTCTGGAATAGCACAAAAGTATTCCCTTCTAGCTTGAAGTAAATACAGAAATCTTACAAATTATTTCAACCCAAACATATCTTTAATTAGCAAGTCTTTGGAAGAAATCTTGAAATATCTTCATTATGCCATTGGAGAAAATACTTTTAGTACAATAGGAATGACAAGAGCAGGCCTCACAAGTAAGACAGTGGAGAAAAAAGATAGAAACCTGTTTCTCATGAAGAGAAGAGACTATAATTGCTTCATGTAGGTTTGCCAACCAACACTTAAGGAATAAAGGAAGGTGCGGCACAATTTGTAGTGTTAGGGACAGGACTGTGTATAGAGTTTACTGCAGCATCCTTTCTCTGAGTATGATTTATTTGGACAAATCGAATGTTTTTCTGTGTTGGATATTGAAACTGAAAAACATCCAGAGCAGCTATAGCACTGCTGAGAAATGGTTTTCAGATTGAAACCTGTCAGAAATATGTCAGATGTTGCAGTGCAGGCTTCTAATTTTTACTGATAATGATAAGACTTTCTCCCAGTGAAGTCAGAGTGCTCACTCTGTTCTTCTGATGAGAGAATGATACAAACTTTCAAGTGAGCTCCTCTGTAAGATAATAAGAGATAGTCTGGAATACTGCTTGTTGTTCGTTAACAAAAATACAGAGCAGGCTAACTTGTTACTTTCAGTTTTGTTCCTAATGAGTCTTTAATGGCTAGAGATATTAGAAAATAAATACCTAAAAGAACATAATTTCCAAGCTGAGAATAAAAACTTATATCCACTTGCAAAGTTTTAATTTTTAAAAAATTTTGCTTCAAAAATTTGGGTCTAAAAATACGAATAGAAATCAGCAACATAAACCTCAAGAATAAAATAATATCAAACTGGTTCACATGAGCAATACAACAGAACAAATACCTGATCTTAAATCTATTTCTGTTTGAAGCATCAGGAAGATCTTCTAAAGAGCCAGGTTGAAGAGACTGTAGAAATTATTAGCATATTTTCTAAGTAGAATATGAACTGTCAAGGAATTGCTCATAATATTTCCAGTTATGCATTCCTAAGATACAAATAAAAATTCTTCTGCATTTCACTCAGATCATTATGAATGCTTCCCATTGAAGGCAGAGTTAGTTTTGGCCTTTTATGGATAGTTAAAAGCTGTACCTACTTTATTCTGGGTTATGTAACAAAAGAACATTATCTTTTCTTTTCTTTTTTTTCTCCCTGGAGTGTTTAGCAGCCCATTTTTAAAGGCACAGCTTGAATGAAAACTAAAAAGCCAAACCTGCCTTCCATTTCTGCATTTGCTTTTTTGGTATTTGTTTTGTGAAGTAGCCTACTACTGTAAAGATGCAGTAGCAAGTTTATGTGTGTTAAAAAAAAAAAAGGAAAATAGTCTGAAGCAGTGATGCTCATGTAAATCCAGTTCTTCCAAATAAGTGCTAATGTTGTCAGTAGTCCTAGTTCGCTGCCCATTTATGTCAGCTATGCCATTCAACTTCTCTGAAGAGCTTGCTTGAATTCCTGGTACAGTATTATTCTTGTGTAACACACCCCTAACCAAGGCTATCAAAATATAATTTGTCACTTTCAATGAGGAAAGACAGAAGACTGAGATCACCAAAATCGGGAGTTTGGGGGATACTAAATTTTTTGTACTCAAATCATTGCACTAAAGTAGTATGTTTCTACCACAGTAATCCTCAACATTCCTTATGAGAAAAAGAAACATTACTATATTTCCTAGAGGAAATTTTTGAATTTTAGTCTTGTATAATATTAGCAATAGTGGTACATTTCAATTTGAGGTTACACTGAGAATGATGTTAAGCTCATCAGGTTTACTCTTCAGTCCACAAAGTAGCGTATGAGGCAGTAAAGTCTGAAGGATATTCTCAGTAACCCAGTGAGTTCTGAATGTTCTTTGTCCTCTGATGCAGACATCTGGCATCCCTCAGGCAAAACTGCTGTGCTGCACAAACTAATCCCTTCCATTGCCTCTTCAGTTGCTCAGTGTTTGTGGAAGGCCATAATGCCCTCTCACACTGCTTTCATTAGCATTTAACTTCAGCAGTTTCTTACCTTTCCTTTTCACTGTTTACAGCTCTCAGTCATTTAGACATAATGGGCCAGATTCTGGTCAGCATTACCCAAGTAGGAATGCTTTTGAAAACAGTGAATTTAGAAGACTGGGAAATTGCAGGTTTGGTGCATTGCTTTGCAGACAACATTTCCCAAAGAAATCAGATCTACAAAAGTGCTGGTTACTTCCTATGCCTAAAACCACCAGTATGTGGAGATTTTTCTGGTTAAATCAGTTCATGGTACAACAGAATCTCTTTGCATCTGTGGTTTTGTACCTTATTACTCAATCCTATAGAAAAAAACACTGTTGGGGATATGAAGGAGTTTGAGGCAGGTTGAGTCTGTATCAGTTTTAAACAGATATGTATCCTTCTGCCTAAAGAGTTAGGAAACATTACTGTGACCAATCTGTGACCAACCTGTCCATGACTACTTACCCTCAGCAAGTATGACCACTAATCACTTGGACTAATTTGCAGAACAAGAATTTTCTCCCTTCTTCAATGAAGATATGGATGAACAGTCTACCACAATTGAAATTTTCCTAATTCGCAGAAAAGAAAGCTGTACAAGAGGCATTTCAAGGAGAAGGATCCAACAGGTTGGAGAAAAAAGGACAGTATGGAGTCATACTGCCCAAGGATAAGAGAGGAAAATGAGGGTGTCTGGAAGCATTAATTTTTATCCTACTGGTTCTGAGACTGCAGTGAGTCACGAGAGAGTAGGTAATTTTCAGAAAATCTGAAGTTTTAGGCCTCAACCCCCTGGGGTTTCTTTTTGCAGAGGGAAAAAAAAAATCTAATTATCTTTCCTCCCAAATATCGTAAGTATGATATAAGGTTATACTATCAAACTGTTTCAGACACTTTCTATAAAAGGCAGTAAGGCGAGTCTGAGTATGGTCAGCCAGTGTTTATGGGGATATATTGTTTTAAAAAATTTTTGGAAAATGTGTTATAGCCAGCATTTCAAACATGTCTTATGCTCAGTGTAAAAGAGGCTTTCCTGTGTTAATTCAAAGCACTCTGAAGCCCAGACACAACACAACACTCAACAGCTCATAAATTTGTCAATGGATGAATTTAGCTTAAGAAAAATAAGCTGCATGAATTATAGGTGTGGCAGGGAGCACCACCTATATTCTTCAAGTTGTTTTGACCCTTTCCAGTTGCTTGTAACTTGTTATAATTTTGCCAAATTCCAACTTCCAGTTCAGATTTTTTTCTAATTTGAGCTAGAAATCTTCCATGCAGTTATCTGCTATTTGAGCTATTTGGGGAATTTTCGGTCAAAACAGCTCAGCAATTTCTGAGGGCAAGTGAGGAGAGAAAAAAAGAAAACATTTTTATGTCCAGGGGGATGAATTCCTTTGCTATCTAAGATGATAACGAAGTCCCATACTTTGGTGCAAGATGCCCCATTCCTAACTGTTCAAAACTCACCTTACCTTGTCCAAACAATCTTTTCAGAAGGCACAATTTGTATGTGAAACTGTAGCAGATATTTACTGATCGACAAATGTTTTCTAAAATCTCTACCTGTAATGAATATGCAGTAGCCCTGAACTGAGCAAGCCTTAGCCTTTTAAATAGGGTTCCTATCTCCTATGGGAAGTATCAATGTTGCAAGGGTGTAGTGGGTTTTCCCGAGGCCGGGTGCTGAGGGTGTCAGGGGCTCCCCATAGCAGGACATAGGGCAGGGTCTAGCAGCCAGGGTCACTCTCACTCCTCAGCCATGAGTGGGACAACCAGGGCACACCAGGATGGCCACAGACCTGGTCAGTGGAGACTGGCTCTGCCATGGCATCACTGGGGGAGCAGCTGACAGTGTCAGGGGCTGACTGGGGTCCTTGGACATGAGCAGGATGCAGGGAGTCCACGGGGTGGATAGGGACAGGAAGGCCCCATGATGTCTTCAACAACTGATAAACACAGGCATCCTTCTTCTGTACACCCAGGCTATGAGGGGACTAGGTATGAGCTGATGAGGGAGAGAAGATATGGAAAACAAATATGGAAAACATGAAGGATGTTGGTGAGAATGAGGCATGAGAAAAGGGGTGAAATCAGAGCGAAAAAAATGGGGAATAGGACAGTAAGTTGGAGAAAGAGACACAATCATGGCACAATCTGGTGAGTAGACCAGGACATAAGGAAGTAAAGTTTGGTTCAGCTAATATGTATTTGTTTGCAAAACATAGAAATGTGTAAAAAAGTGCTGAACCTAAATGCATTTCAACTTTCCAAAAATGGCTGTAAAATTCATGCCTGAAGTACTACTGCATAAATATAATGACAGAATCATAGAATCATTGAGGTTGGAAAAAATCTTTAACCTAGCACCACTGTGTCCACCCCTAAACCATGTCCCTAAGCCCCACATTTACATGTAATGATAACCTACTACTTTAACCAGGCATTTCTTACTAATTGGGGTGGTAGAGATCTATGTGGTGAATCTAAAGCTTCTATCCTGACAGTAGTAAATGGAGCTCTCAGCATGACACCACATAAAGAGGTTTCTGGGTGTTTCAATGTCCACTTTCAAATACCTGATGTTAGTGTAGCAGTGTAGGGGACAACCATTTTTGGTGATCCTGGATTCCTTCCAAACCATCCACTCATGCCGAGCAGAATAAGTCCATCTTGGGATTCAAATAAGGCTTTTGTCTGTGCTACTAATAAACTTAATCAGTGAATACAGGTTACACACATCAATTTGAGAATGCCATTCTGTCAAAGTCATACTGAGAAGATTAACAATAATACCTGAGGTATGGTAACCATGGAAATAGCTGGAAATACAACTCTGACAATGAATGGCCAAAAGAAGGAAATAAAACCACAACAGAATTCTGAGATATATGATCCAGAGGCAGTAACAGTAATTAACTTAATTAAAAAAAAACAACTCAAAATCAGAATATGTAATAGATTCCCCAGAAATTACCTAGAATCTCACAGAATCTGAGAATCTTAAGAGCTGGAAGATAACTTGAAAGAGAATCTAGTCCAATCCCCTTGCCAGAGCAGGACCATTTAGAGTAGGTCACACAGGAACTCATCCAGGTGAGTTTGGAATGTCTCCAGAGAAGCAGATTCCACAACATATCTGCACAGCCCCTTCCAGTGCTCCATCATCTTTACAGTGGAGATATTTTACCTTGCCTTATTTTGGAACCTCTTATGTTCTAGCTTGTATCTGTTGCCCCTTGTCTCATCATTGGACATCATTAAGAGATTGCTAGGTAACAAAATGACAGCTGAATATGTGTCTGTTTTGACCACTCACAATGCAGACAGCATTATTTTTAAATTGGTCTATTTTTTTTAATTATTATTATTACTATGTCTATGTGGAGCTGTAATCCATAAAGATTCCAAAGTGAATCAATCCACTTTCACATGGAATACTGACATTTGTGGTACAAGAAACCTCCCAAAATGACTTTCCACAACAGAGAAATTTTTAAAATTACATTAGGAGAAGGATGTGAATAATAATTTTCTCCATTGAAAACATTTAAGTGATCTAGGTAAGCTACATGCATTGACCAGAACTGGAATTTGTAAGGCAAATAAGGACTAAATACTATGCTGTTACCAAATATTCCTTGGATTCCTTCAAAGGGCCAGGTCTACAACATTTGTTGCTTCCATGTCACACTAGCAGGACCCAAAAGCCTATCTACTTCTCCAGCTATAAAAGACAGTAGTTTGGTTCTGTCTTTATTTGCCGGTATTTCTTCCTTTGGCACCCATGTTTGCCAGGATGCCTCCTCTCCATCATCATCATTGACCCACTCTGGTAGTGTGTCTCACACTTTCAGACATCATCAGTTTCCTGCTATTTAAATACAAGGATTTGAAATACATCAACTATCAAGGTCAGATATGTTCTTCCATTAAGCTGTATTGTAAAGTGTGATACTCTCTGTTGCATTGCCTAATTGCCATAATGATGATTTTATTAGCGCTCTCACTTCCTTGTCTTAGGGTTTTTTATCTGCACTGTTCAAAGTAGATCATAGTTGCAGTAGTTCATAAATTAAAATATCCGTTTCCTATGTAGCTTGGTTCTACCCAAATTGTTCATGTAGTTAAGATGTGAGCTCAAGATTTTACTACTCATTATAAAATGAATGAGTAGAACATGTCACAGGGACAAATGTATGAATTTAGGTATAATTAACAAAAATAATGCCCAAACATCACTTATTCCTATGAATCATGGAGCAAATTGTTCAGAAAGTCTTGGTGTGCTGTCATTTCTCCTCCTTCTATAATTGAACAACTAAAATTTCCAGTTAATGAAAATAAAAGGAACAAAGCAAGCATTTAATGGATGTTAGAAGAAAGAAACTCCTGATGCTCAGCGCTCTTGATAACACAGTTTTTGGACATTAAACAAAACCAAACCAGTAGACAAAATGAAAATTTCAAGTAAGAAAAGGATTACTGTTCTTGAAAGCTCAACATATTAACATGTATAGGCAGTGAAGAGCTATGTGAGATTCTTGTACTCTGAATGTCCCATTGAGTACAAATGAAGTGAAACGCTTGTACGGAGCATCTGAGACGTCCACATTTTAGTATCTGTTAATAAAACTCTCCCACAGTGCCTTTTTCATGAACAGAAAATCCAAACTTCACAAATGCTTGCACACATGTATGCATTCACGCCTGCCAATTGGTCACAAAAATAGGATATACCCTCATATATATATACACAAATGTGTGAATTAGGTATAAATGGAAGGCATTCGTTATATTTTTGGTTAGATGCTTTTATGAATGTGATAGTAAAAACATTCCTTAAGGCTGTACTGCTATGCTAGTAGGCACTGAGTCAAGATCAAACAAAGAGCCAGTTTAGTAGTTCTGCTCTATGAGCTTGAGTGTGCAGAGGCTTCCCCATTTTCCTCCACAGGTGAATTTTGTGGATTTACCCTCCTTCTGTGTTCTGTGGCTCCTTATTAGTTACAGTATCAAGGAATCAGACTCTTAAGTGATTGCTGATTTACCCTAGGACCTCACGGAAACCTGGCAAAGAGATTCTTGGCTAGCTGCACCAAAGAAAAAAACATACTGCTGTGTTTTAGAAATTCGGTGTTAAAACACAGCAGCTATAATGCCGGGCTTTTTTCACCTCTTTCCAAATCCTACACTGTTTATAACATCGGCATGACAAATATGTTTGAAAAGGTAAGGTTTGAAAAGTGCTTCCCTAGTGACAAATAATGGTTAGAGGATGCACAGACCACTGGGAAGGAATTTGATACCTCATCTCCTCTCAGTCCACTTTCATTCAGCAAATGGCTGTCTCTAGTTAGTTGTAGCTCAGAAAATGGTTTACCTACAACACAGCCAACAACACATTCAAGAAGATGTATGACTAGGATTTGTCCAAGTAGCAAGGTCATGTCTTCAGACATATTTTCCCCATGAGACTATCCCTGGAATAACAACTTGTTCCCATCCCATGTTTCACAGTCTAATTATAATGACACTGTATATAATAAAGGAGATTTCAGAGATGGTTTCACAATGCTGATATACTTATGGGCTACTTAATTTTCTAACCCACCTATGTTCACTTGTCCTCTCTGATTTTACTGCTTGAGTGTAAAATCTTCTTTTCATTTTGTAGTAAGGCAGAGCAGGATCTGAACCTGTCTGAGGGAGCTTCTGGCTACAACACATAAATAATTGCATTGTCTACTCAGTGGTCAAATTCCTAATACATTGTTTTCATCCAACATTTAACTGACCACAGTTCTACTAAGATACCTGAAACTGCAATGTAATTACTTCATCACTCATTCTACCTGATAGTCTAGAAATAATATGTAAGAAATTCTTTCAGTTGTCCCTTTTTGTGCCAGGTTTGGACTAGTCTTTAGTACTTTCCTCCAAAGCCTCTTTGCTGTACATGTTGGGTATTTTCCTTGTTTAGGCAAATGTATACAGAGAAGAAGTTGTTCAGTAGTTACTGCTTTTTTCAATGCAGCCACTTCCTTTTCTACAGACACAAAGTAGCCCTGTTTGCAGTAAAGCATTTTTGGTGGACCAAATGATTGCTCTAACAGACTTAGCTTTTGGCAGTAAGTGTATACTATTCCTACTGCCTGCTCTCCATTCAAATACAAGTCATACACATAAATATGTATGTATTTCAAAATATATTTATATATGCAGAATAAGCTATTGGGAGATTTAATTATCTAAATAATTTTTAAATGTAAATGTTTTTGTTTATTTGTTTGGTTTTTTAAACTTAGTTTCAGAAAGCTCCAAAAAGCTGTCCAGGTACTTTAATTCCCCACTTCAAAATCCAGCCATCATGTCCTCCAAATTCAAATTCTTGCTTTAATTTCTTTTGCAAGGACCATGATGTATCAACACAAATAACATCTGAATCTAAAAGCCTGCTTCAGAATAGTATTTTAGTCATAGAGACATGACTAAATTTAAGTGAGGTTTAGAGTTAGGCAGGTGCTTACATCCCATGATGAAAGAAAAATGCTTTGCTCTCTGAGCAACATCTCAGAATGGTGTATCTTATTGGTATAAAACAAACTTGTTGTCATTAATTCCCATTGCAATTTTATTTTTTTTTGGTGACAATTTACAGGGACTCTTTTCTTATGTAAATCTATGAAGTACTCAAAATGTTGTTAGTGCTCTCAAAATAGAGGTTCTCATAATAATGAATATTTATTTTCATAAATATACTGTCTGAATATGTTCAGTAGAGCCCACAATTGAGCATGGATGAACTGTAAGTTTTGATAAATAGGCCCTGAACTTCCCCAACAGAACTTACTTTCATGTATATTCAAAACACAGATTTTTTTTCTCCAAGGTTCAGAAATTTTAGGCTATCTTTTCTCTTTCCTGTACATAGGTTCTCTTGATCCAAATTGAAAGAACAGAATTAAAAAGACTTTTCCTGAAATACGCTTTCTGAGATCTGAAAACCATATCCAATAAAAATTATTCTCATGCTGTTTAAGTTCCAGTTTCATTGTCTGTTGAACTTCTGTTCTATTTAATGCATATTTTCTTGGTCTCTTGTAATCCCATCACAGGAACTTCCCAAAACCAAAGGAGACTTGTGCACTACTGGTGTTAGCCACACGCATCAACAATATTTAAATAGAAAAAGGTCTCAGTCTTTGATTATAGTCCTCTATATCAGGAGCATGGAATTTTTTCTTTTTATGAAAACTGGCATCACAGATTGAAAACCAAGCTCATTTCTAATTCAGCAACTGCTACTGCAAGACTAGTTAGAGTAAGCCAGGCTCTAGTCTACATCCAGTAGAAAAGGCAGAGCTGATAACCACTTTCGAAGACTAACTGATCACAGGATAGCAATGCTTGATTTGCAGGCATGAGAAAGTCTGCATTTGGTTTTGTGAACTCATATACAGCCATGTGGAAGCATGTGATTGTATTTTTTAAAGGCTGGTATTTGTTTTCTCATTATTAGGTAAGTTGTTGGACAGTAAAAAGCAGCTCAATAGCAAAGGGGAAATTAAAGAAATCTCTGGAGAAAAGACAGCCCTGCCCAGGAAAATTTGCTGAAAGTAATTGTTTTCAATCTTATTCCAATAATGTTCTGTTTAGCTTTTCAAGTGTGCTCTCCATATTTGTATATGTTTCTGCCTTCTGTTCAGTCACTTTTTGCATTTTGTTTTCACTCATTTTTAGTTTAATAGAAAATACTCTTCTGTGAGTGAAATCTGAGTGGCAGAAATAGAATGGATGGGAAAGGAAGCAGCCTCCTAACTTGAGATTTCCTGAAATGTTAGTCTCTCTTTGTTGGAAATTGTCAACAACATGAAATACATGTTAACATTCCTATTTTGAGATGGTGCTTATTATTTCTAAGTGTAAATTCAAAAAGAAGACCACAATATTACAAAATTATTACAAAATTTACAAAAAAGCTTCTTATTATAAAATTATTCTTCTGGTTTCCCAAGACAGCCTCTATACCTTTCATATGTTGGCCTTGTTATACTGAAATAGTTTTCTTGTTCATAACAAAATGTTTCATCTTTAAAGCAAAATGTAGTCATCAAGTTAGCTCATTTTGACTTTATATACCTTGGTGAAAAGGAGGATGAGATGCAAAAATAAACTAACTTTAAATGAACATATCCTTTATTGCAGATATTATCACCAGTACTTAGTAATGGAAATCTGAAGAAATACCCCAACTTAAACTACAAGATGAGGTTCACTTGCACATTTAGGGTGAAAATATCTTCTGCATTTTTAAAAGAAAACCCAAAACATCTCCTCAGGTTTTATCTAGGCTTTGTAACAGTTTTAGCTAGGCAATCATGAAAAAACCCATCTCTATAATTATGGCTACGTAATGCCTGTAGAATTAAAAGCAAAGCTTGTTATGTACCAAATCTATTACAAGAAACAAGACAAGTATGTTTTTCTCTTAAATTTCTTCTGTCCCATTCCTATCCATATTTTTCTGTTGACTTTCCTTCAACTAATAGCTTAAATTAGCCCATAACCCTTTGAAAGAAGTAATATTTTTAGCTCACTGCAGAAGTTTCCAGAATTATTTGTAATATGGCAACAATAATAAAGCCTTGGATAATTTTTTATTTTCTAAAATACTGCATGGAAATTTGATGAAAAAATGCTTTCTGATATTTCTGAAATTATCAGTTTTAACCAGTGAGATTTACTTTGTCCAAGTTTAGTTTTATGCAACTAATATAATCAGGAAAAAAATGACAGGTGAACAAAAATGTTGTAGAGAGCAGAAGTAGCCAAAGTGCCAGGGTTTTTTATGAACTTTGTTGGAGTTTTGTGTTATGTTTCAGTTCTCTGTATATTTTCTTACTAATGTATCTGTAACTACTAGTAAGAAGGAATCATAGTACTGTTTATATACAAGTATAGGTGCACCTGAACAAATACAATACATTTTCTTTTGTAGACTTCTTGTGGGTACTTTAGTCCATCTATATTTTTATTCTCTTGGCTTGACTTCTAGCAAAATCAAAAGGTAAAAGTAGAATTGATCTAGCACTGTCAAATCAGGTTTCATTCAAGTTTTGCAAATTTTCACCTAAATTCATAAAGCTGTAACATCACCCTTAACCCACTTTGAACTAAATTCAAGTTCATAAAAGCTTGCAAAATATACCTATACTAGACAAAAATCTTATCCGTTTTTTCAAATTAAGATAAAACCTCGGCTTTAGGCTTTCCAGTGAAAGATGGCCCTTTTGGGCATCCTAAATTCAGAGTCCAATTCTATACTGGAATCAGATTGAGATCAAATTTCCAGGTCTTTGCAATTGTGGATATTAACCTATTGGAATCTGTCTCAAAATTATAAAAGCATAGATATTAGAGAATAGAGAGATACGTGAAACAACACTCTCCATCTTCTGCTAAAATGTTCCAAGAATACCACATGCTACAAATAATGAACACAACAATAACTTGTATTCCTGACACATTATTCTCACATAAAGTTTAAGCTTTAAGATTTTCTTCATGAAAGACAAGGGATTTAGTTCTGCATTTCACTAATTTTCAGAACAAAACAAAACAAACTAAAAAACTAAGAAGAGACAATATGTTGTAGTGAGCCATTAGGTCTGACCTACGATTTTTACAGCTTCCCATGAGACTATGTGAAGTGCAACTGCTTATCATACTTAATTCTCTGTGGCCTTTATTAGTCCTCAAATCAAGGACACAGGCTATTCCCAGAACAGAGCTTTTCATGAAACTACTGTTTACATGGATGGAGTCCAGATGTGCTGCAGAAAATTACATTTGAGAAGTTTGAGAAGTTTAAGAATTTACTCCCTTGGATTCTTCATTACTGCTCTCCTGTGCAACTTGTTGCCCTTTCAGCAATTGACTTTTTAATAAATTTCAGAGCATCATTATTTAAAGCACTGCTATCTGACAACACATCTGATTGTACTCAGGTCACAAGATGGCTTCATAAATAAGTAAATTAGACTTTGGTTGGAGGAAGATTTTATGCATAAAAAGAGTGGATTGCAAATAAATATTCTCACAACATTCGGGAGCAAGTGACATGTCTTTTCAAGATTAAACCCAGAATCACTCAGGGGTTAGTGTTCTTGACTGTTCAAATTTCTTAACTATATTGGTACTTACAGTTGCCTCTCAAATGAACTGAGAATTTTAGAGTAACCATGCAGCATACTCACTGGCTTTGTGTAAGCATGTCATATTATTTCTGCATTAATCTTTTTTGTCCTTCCATAGGGCAAATGTGCAGTTATATGAACATGTGTGAAGCCTAGGAAGCATAGTGAATCCTAGTCTAGTGAAAGTTGGACTTCACTGAGAGCTAGTCTGGCCTCAATCTAGTTAATAAGTACCTTATTATTGCAGTGAGACAATAAATACAAATGTCTTAAAAAATAGGTATTTTTTTCTCCCATAGTCCAATCTATTTTGCACAGTATACTTGCAGACAAAAAGCAGTGAAGATCCATGATCTGATTCAGAGTAAAAATTAGATTCTCCCTTTACATCTTTGGAAGACTCTAAAAGAACCTTAATTTTGCATTGGCCATGCGAAGTTTGTACTTATGAATTGTTTCAGAGTCAGACTCAGTAAACCATCAGAGCAATGAAAAACAGTTGCCAGGAAGGAACACAATGCCCACGAGAAGTTCTTGTTTAACTCTGGTTCCTGGGGATTTGCTGAAACTATATTAAGGCATCACTCCCAAACCCTGAGTGGAAAAGACTCCTACCTTATCGAAGATCTCTGTCTGGTGGAATATTTTCACCTAGTTTTAAGGAGGAAAGATAGGCACCTTACAGTGGCAACTCAGACAACATGAGATGTTTCATCAGGAGAGAGACTTTGGCATTCTAGACATGATGAGAGTTGGATCTTTCTTCACTATAAAGGGGCAATGCATTTCAAAACTGTTTTCTTAGACTTTAAACCAAATGGAAGAAATAGATAGGTACAAAATCAATGCTTAAGAATGATCCATTCATTTCCCATTTCAGGTACTTTTTGTCTGGTTCAGTTCAATCAATATGAAGAGTATGACCTTTTAGTGAAAAGGTCATCTAGTGAGATGAGCAGCAAAATTATATCAGACCAACAACTAACCATGTTAAGTGTGATGCATTTAAGTTCAGTGAGCAGAAAACCATTTCGCATATGTGAAAACCCATTTGAGGCAGAGCTAAGCATAGGAGGTAGGACCCTTGTTTACTTTTTCAGAAAGAAAGTCTGAGACGACATGTGCCTGACTTGGCTGACTTTATCCAAAGGCTTTGCTGCCCCTACAGCCAGCGAAGAGTATGAGGAACAGTGATGTTAAACTTCCTGCCCTACTGTCACAGTAGTACAAAACATAGACTAACAGATTAGAGTTACATTGCAGCTACCGGTTGACAGAAGACAAAAATTCCTTTTTCTGACAATTTCAGCTTAATTAAATCTGCAACTGCAAAGTTTTTGAGAATCCTATGTTCAAAGCTTGCTTTTGTCCCTGGCATCAAACATAGTATGTATTGTACAAAGAAAGGCATCTCACAAGTACATGCCCATGACCTATGAGAAATCCATGAAGCTATCCTGACTGCATGTACATTTATAAAGATGGAAATTAGCTTATTAAAATACTGTGACAGGTTTGTTCATACATATAGCTGCAAATCTGGCAAGTATTGTCTGACATAGAAACCCTAGGTAGGACAGCAAATGACTGAAAGGAGGAAAAATCAGAAAAGGGTAAATATTTCTCATGGCATGACAACCAAATATTCAGTTGCAGGCCTGAGCCATTGATTGGACTCAAAGTTAAACAAACATCTCTGCCAGATGAATCCGGGCCAAGTGGCAAGTGGCGACCTCTCTGCAGCCTGATATATACCCAAATGAAAAGGTTTTGGGTGCCAGATACCAGGAAGCCAGTGCTTTTAACACCACCTCTCCATAATTTATAGCATCTTGGTTTGTGCAATTTAAAGGACTGCAGTTAAGGGTCTGTTAATGTTTGCCTTTTGAATTCTAATTCTCAAGGGTTTACAATTTGGCCATTAACATGCTCTCAGTATTGAAACCTCGGCACACAAATGGCTAGCCAAGAACAGTTTTTAAGTAATTTTTTTAGGAAAAATGCTAGTTGGTTTCCAAAATATGAGAAGGGAAGGAAAGAAGGCAGGAAGGAATGACTAGTTAAAATAGTTAAAGATTATAATTTTCTTGTCTGCTTGATGACTTGAAATGGCTTGTATTTTAGAATATGAATTATTGCTATGTGGTGATATTATTTTTCTTTCTTTAAAACTCTTTTTAAGATAAAGCCTTTTGCAGGAATCTAGCCTTTCAAATGATTTTTGAACAGCAATAGTTTAAAAAATCTCAGCCCCTCAGAATGCCCATAGATGCACATGGAAGCAGACAGTTGATAGTTAATCTCCCTGCTATAATTTTTTAAAGGTCATTAGTATGAACCATAGTAACCTACAACAGCTCCTGTTGTAAGGTGTATAGAGCTACCTAATAAAACTCTATTTACATAAATATATATACAAGTACTGTGTTGTAAACACCAAGTATTAAAAGATGCACTATGTAAGGTAACAACTCCTCTAAATGAAAATTTACACCACTGAAAAGAGCAAATTAACACTATGACTTGCATTTTCTGGCATTGTCTGTAAGTAGCTCTCAAGGTACATGTCTGGTTATGCTAAAAAATATTTAAAATACAGGTATATGAGAAATAAGTTACAGATGAGCCTGAAAAAAAAAACCAGGTTTGACACTAACAAGTTTAGGGGAATTTCAAGCTAAGAGCTGTGTTTGGCTTTGCATTCACAGTCATTAGATAAACAATGGAGACTGGGAAATTATTAGAAATCTTGGAGTAATTAACTGTTTTCTCTCTACCAACTAATGCTGTCATGTTTTGATAAAGGGAAAAGGTATTTACAGCTATAATTTAGTGTCATTTCATATACCTATATACAAATATTTTTATTAATTTAATGTGTGGAATTAATTAAATCCCCTTTCAGCATTACTTTCAGTGAATTGCCTGTGGTCGAATCCTTGAAAATATATATTGGCCCAAAGATTATGTCCTGGAAACACAGTTAAAGTGATTGCATTCCCTGAGGTTTTTACTGCAATGTTCTTGTGAAACATTGATCAGGATTTTATCAATAATCATTTATTACCACTCTGACCAGTATCAGTTCTAGAAGATGACTAATTGCTTGCTCTCAGATCTTTGTACAAAACAGGACTATGAAACAAGGTGTAGTTTGACACCTATTCTGTGTTGTATTGTGTTATTTTAGTCATAGGAATGAGATTATTATCTTCAAATAAGTTAATTTTAGAAATATATGGGCTTTTGGAGAAAAGAAATGTCAAGAAAAACATTACATCTGACTAGACCCTTACCAGGATTTAAAAAATCAATAGCCATAGCATGTTCTATATAAAGAGGGTCTCTGTCAAGATTGCCACTTGAAGAATAAAGTATGCCAAATTATTGCAAATCTGATGTCTTACAATAGACAATGAAGGAGAAATAGATATGTTTAAGTTTCAGCTTCATGAAAGCAGGTTAAATACAGCTTTTAATCTATTTTTCCACCTTTAAAAAATAAAAACTGAAAACTGCATTATGTGTGTTGGATATTATAAATAAATCTTTTATTTATAGTTTATTTGACTTGAGTTCACTGTGATGGTAAAGGAAGGTATTCCAAGTGTGGTAAATCTTTCCAAGTGTTCCACATCCAGATCACACAAAATTTGCAGTTAGAAATAGTATATTTTGACAGATAGCTAGAAAAGATGGATAAATTTGTCTTTAGCCTGAGGATTTTAGCTGCTAAAAATGTTTGCTTTACCCAGCTGTAAACAGTTGGTCTAATAAAAGATTCTACTTTTATTTGCAAATCTGTCTCGACTGACATTCTTTGACCATGAACACAAATAACAGATAGCAACATAATGACTGTGTCCCGAAGAAGGCCCCAGACAACCCAAAAGAAAGCACTGTGTGTCCCACTGAATCTGTATGAGACAGATTCAGTACTTAAGAGGTCAAAAGAAGCCTCTTCCTGTGGCTAATGATAATGTGCAGGAAGCCAAAGAGAGAATGAACGAATCCAGAAATTTTCCTTGAACAGTAAAAGTGGGAACAAAGCTCCAACCACATTTTTCAGGCTATACCAAGTAATATTGGAGAGTCTACAGGCAGTGGGCTATAGTTTTAGCTTCACACCAGTGTAGCCATACTGGATACACAGAATGTCAGGAAGAACATGTTAGATAGAAAAATATTCAAAACATGGGTTTCAATTTAAAAAAGAAGGTAATGTATTCTTCATGAGAGAAACCACAAATTTTGACACAATGTCTTTCTCAGATGGTCTTGCAAGACAGCAGTCATTCTGGTTACATTAAATTACTCATAAGTGAAGACCCAGATGTATGTTTATCATATTCATATAAAACCAGACTTCCTTGAAAATGAAAAGATTGTTTTGCAGTTAGCTATTTTTTCTGAAAAAATGCTGGTAGTAATGTTTAAAATATATTTTAAAGGAAAAATAGATAATAAAACTATTTACTCAAAGTTTTGATTGCTGCACTTACTTTTGAAAGGAACATAACATTCTCTTTAAACTGCTCCTTTTTAAAGGCTTTGTAAAATATAATCAAATTTTTCCTTTTAATGGAAGATAATTAGATGATAAAACAACTGTGTTAGATGCCCACAAACTGCGAGAAATACAGAACACAATCTGTCAGATTGTTTCCATGCTCCAACACAATTCTGGTGGGAGCTTTGCTGGAGAGTAGATATCTGAAATGTCTAGCCAAAAAGGATGCACATTTATTCTGCTTTAGAGAGACTACAGTGGAAATTTAAAAATGTCGTTTCTGCAAGAACCGTATAGAAACTTCCAGTATACATGTGAGGTTTTTTCATAGTATGGTTCTCTGATGCACTGTGCTGCTCAGAGAGAGGGATCTCATCCAATTGCAGACAATCTTTACTAAGGCCCTGAAATACTCTCAGCTCTGCAGCTGCTTTTCTGGGCTAAGTATCAAGGTTTACTGTTTCACGTTCAAGAAATTATTTGAAGTATTTTTTAGGTAATACAGAGAATAAGGACACTTTTGCAGATAACTCAGTATTTCTTTAATCATTAGCTTTGTATCCATCACTGCATTTATGTCAAAACCAGATTTGTGCATGATAAGCCTGCCTAAACTTTTTTTAAAATTCAACATGTTTTTATCTTTTACTCGTATCTCAAAGCTGTTTCCCTAGAATGTGTTTTGAAGTCCTATTTCTTACAAGAAATCTATCTACCTGAAATCAAGCAATGGATCAATTCAAGTCAGGACTGTTGGAGGTTTTGTGGTTAAATTTGTAAGCTATGCCCACAGAAATTAATAAATCCAATACAATATTGAGATGAGAAATAAGTGGCTCATTTTTTATTTGTTTATATTTTTGTTATGTTTGCTTCTTGAGAGGGCTCACAGGTGAGTAAACTGCATATGTTACACGTTATTTAGAGAGCAGACACATTTTTATGCAGAGAGGCAGGGTGTCATTTTGTTGGACATATAGCTTATATTCCTTGGCACTATAATTAAGGAGGTAGTTGTTTCATTCCTATGTATTTTTTTCCTGCTGGGAGATAAACAGGAAACTTAAGTATGCAAGAATAATAAATCTATTGATGAAAATAAATCTGATATTTTACAGTAGTTACAGTTCTGTTATTGTTGTGAACAAAAGCTGTCCAGAGGTCTTACATCCAGTGTAGATGTGCCAACTAATATGAATCCTGAAACTTAAACCATATGGCTCTCAAGCTATGTTCATTCATGTTTATATAATATTCTGCAGTCAGTAAGAGATTCTGGTGCACATATCCAGGATATGACAAAAACAAATGACTAGGGGATAATCATAGTGGAGTATTAGTCCTTCCTCTATACAGTTTGTTCATCTGTTCTTACATGCCTATAAAAAGTGACTGAACTTCAAAAAGGGCCAATACTTCACAATATGAGCTCATAAAATTGTCGACAAAGTTATTCCAGCCATAAAGCTTTGCTAGAATGGTGCTTACTTTTAAAGTCCTTTAGTGAGACCTTCATAAAATAAGATTCAGGACTATATTACTGAATCTTGTGGTGATCAAGTCCTTTAGAACCAGCGTAGACTCTGGTAGCCATCCATGTATTTTTATGTTTGTGAAAGTGCCATACATTTTGCCCAGAAGATGTTTTCTGTAGTTTACATATGTTGCAGTAATTGCTTAGCATGTAACTTTATATTTTGCTCTTTTGTGCATTTTAATTTCATATTTAGGTGCAATTCAAAGCAAAATTGCAAATGAAAAAAATACCTTGTAATTGGTATAACTTGTATTGAGAATTTGGTGCAGCACAACTGTTAAGCTTGTACTGATGGGAATTGAATCTTAGAATCATCTGAAACCACTGGGAAATCATTGGAGATAAGACTAAAAAAAGTGAGGAACAGTTGACTTGATCAAGGCTCAGCAAATCTTTACATATCTCTTGGGGTAAACTTTTTTTTTTTCTTTCATCTGTATCTACCTCTGAAGAGGCTGATTTCCTGGCTTTTCTGGGACATCAGAAGAAGAAAACATCAGAAACCTGTTCTCATTACAACATGAGCTGTTTTTAATTTCCTTATGAGAGCATAACCTGGAAAGAGCAGCTCACTGCCTAAAGCAATATTTTGAATCAAAGAAACTAAGGCAGAGAGAAGAGGAGCTTCTCATTATAAATGCAGCCACTGGGAACACAAATCTTTGCTGAAAACACATGAAATCATGGCTAAATGCAATGGACACTTTCCTGATGATGAAGTAGGGGTGAACACACTCTCCAGATACTGTTTCTTTACTGGATCTACTTGATAAACTTTTGTTGATGAGGAGAATTATTAACACGGTGCATACAACTCCTGGAAGTATGTCCTGGGGTTACAGGGTGTGTGACGTTTCCACCAGTGTTTGTCAAAATTTGCATTCTCATTTTGTGTTGCTTGGATATATCTATTTCTATTTTTGCAAAGTAGAAGTTAAACTGAATAACTAAAGGTAAAATGTGTCTCCATCTCTGTATTTTTCCTAGTGACTTGTTAAATAGATAGGTTAGGTTTTGGGAAGGATGATTTTTATTCCAATCAAATCTTAAGCATGGTTCCTGACTTGTTTTGTTTCTTCCAGTTTTTGTGTCCAAGGACTGTGGAAATCAAACAAAGAACATTCTCATTGGTTACCACAAAATTACCACAAATACATATCCTGTTCTAATTGCAGGGGAAACAGTTGTGATCTCAGATGTTTCATGTGGTAACTGCTGGCAAATGGGAACATTTAATGCTAACCATAGTGTATTTATTTCAAGTCACTTCCCTAAGTATAATGTGCTCTGTACAGATAAGTCTTAAAGTGAAAATTCCAGCTACAAACTCTTTTGGTATATAATTTAAATGTATTTCCAGTAAATACTATTTTTGCCTTCTAAGTAGACACAATGCTAGTCTTCACATGTTACAGTCTTACTTTGTGTTTGTGTTATGTAAATGATTAGGGGGATTTGGCTAAAAGGCAAGCAAAATATATTTTCCACATTCAAACAACTTGTAAGAGTAAAATTCTCCAGAGCAATCTAGATCTTAACTGAGTCAATTATCTCATTTTTTAAAACATGCAGAATACAACTTATGTCATGTAATTACTTGTTTAGGGGGTTTTGGGATCTGTGATAGATTATTATTTTGAATATGCCCAGATATTCACATGTAAAATAAAAATTTGTTTTCACTCTAATGAGTTAAATTGATCTGTCCTGTGTTTTTTGCTTTTTGAAAAGCTAGGGTAATTGCTCTTCATTTTTGGCTCTTGGAACACAAAAGTAGCTCAAAGTACATGGATTAAATGAAAGCACACTGCTAAATATTTGTATCTACTATCTACTGAATCTAAGATCTTTAAAATCAAGGAATGGACTAAGGTCCTTAATAGACAAAATTTTTTTTAAAAAAGTATTATTACCTTGCCTCATTAAATTTCAAATTATCTCCATAAAAATTTGTTTATCTCAACCCAGAGTGATGATACCTTCTTGGCATTCCCATTCTGTGATCTAAAACTACTGCATTTGTTAGAGATGGTAGAGAATCTATTTGAGTCTTCCATCAAAGAGGAGAGAACATCAACCTGCACTTTCAAGATGATTTTCTGAAGGGAAAAAGAAAGGCAGAAACCCTTTCATTATTAAGAATCAATGAAAATCATCTTGTTGGCAAAGTCAACATTGTTGACATATTCCAAATTCAAATGAATCACAAACATGGCACTATCAGGAATGTCAGCAACAGTAAAACGATCTTGGCAGTAGACAGTTGGATAAACTCAAATTCATCACATGTACATAACTCCATAATCTGCTTGAACTTCCTCTCATGTAGGACAATTTATTTACTATTTTGATAAAAGCATAAAGCTAACCACTACCAAAAAAAGTTTTTAAGAGATAGCCATTGAAATATCTGACAAGCAGAAAAAATTGAATGTCAGTTATCTGAATGCAGAATACCTATTCAATATATTTTGTTGAACATTCATCCAAGTCATTTTATGATCGTGCCAGAAATAATCTAAATGCACCACATAGACTCAACATTTTTCATTCACTCATAAAAAGAATATGAGCAACATTATGATGTTTAAAACATTTAGAATACTGGACCAACTATATTTTTAAAGCAGAACTTCCCATGACTTTAGTGGGATGAAAACTTCCCTGAATATCTAAACATAATCTACAGGTATCATCCTAACACCTGCTCCAAAATAAAACATCTAAAAACTGCAGCCCCAACCATGGACAGAAGGAGGCATGAAGGATATTGTGTGTATTCCAAACAAACTTGGAGGGGCACTTTATCAACACAAAATTACTTTTTCTAGATTAGCTTTCAGCAAGTGTATTGAGATTAAGACTTATTTATTCTCAAAAACTAAGCATCAGATCTTTCTTTGTTATCACCAATGAGGATATTCACTGATACCTCTATCTAAAATGCAAATCTTGTTTGTAAATCCTTGTCTTGATATGCTTTGCTGGGATACTGGAAGGAGATAATGAATCACCCGAACCATTTGCCTTTGCACCTTGGTGTTCAGTGGTGGTCTTTCACCTGTATCTTAGTTCATCTTCTGTGATTACTAAAATGTATTGCTTAACTTCTTTGCATCATTTAATGAAGACCACAAGGAGTGGAGTGAAACGTTGCTGAGGCAGATGCTGCTGATCTTCAGGAGTGGAAGCACCTGCTGGGAAAAGCTGAACTTCTGAGGAAAGGGGAATATGTGAGTGAATAAGCATTCAGCACATTCCAGGACCGAGACCTAACTTCTCTTTAACCTTTCAGTTTTCTCCTAACAGCCTTTCAGGAGATGATGAAAACAAGCTAAAAGACATAGTCTCATAATCACGGAAAGTTACATGGAATTTCCTCTTGAACAACCACAAGGTTATACTATCCAGTGACCTAGCTGTATTTATGGAATACAGGAAACCTTTACCTCTTTTCCTTTAGGCTTTAAAAATAAACAGTCTTACATAAAAATACACAACCACCACACTGTGTCTCATGCCATTTTAAGGCATATTACCTAGAAGTGTCTGCAGTCAAACACGTTAGAGATGAGGGAAGGAGCTTTCTGTTTCCCTTACTGTACCTCCTCAGGCACTGTCACCTATAGAGCACAGAAGGGCTCTGTATGAACGTGTTGTTTTGAATGCTGGATTACGAGACTTTTGGCAATATACAGTGGTTGATTGATCATTTCAGGTATTTGCTTAAAAGAAGAAATTTACAAACCACCAAAAACTTTTCAATAACAAGCTCATGCATTTCTTTAAACATAAATGAAAGGTATCTGAGCAAATTCTGATACAGGTCAGAAATTACCACATGAAGTATCCAATTTCTGTGGACAAAAAAAGAAGTTTTGCTAAGTTTTACCTTTTTCTGGGGCTGAAATGTCCCTAAATATCTGCTTACTCTAATTGTTTAAGTCTTATTCAGATTATCCAAGAGAGCGGAGGTTACCAGGTTACCAGGCATACCACGACTAATTTGTGAACATCTGTGGATGGAAACAAATTATGCCTAACTTCATACATATACAGTTGAAAGATCTGAATTTAAAATATCACATAGAATTAGTGGGCTGCTAGGAAGCATGCTACAGTCAAGTATTATTCAGAAATAATATTTGATTACTTGCTTCATGAAAATTGCAAATTGTTCACGAACAATATAAAAAGGGCAAATATTAAAGCACATCTACAAGTTAGTTAAATCATGACATTAAATAAGTGAAAAAACCCACTCATTGCAGATTTCAAACAAGTATCAGCTAAGGATGGAAATACAGTCACATTTCTATCATAATTTCTTCTGTGACATTTTCTGAGACTGTCAGTTACTATCAAATGTAACAACTGTTTCTAACAAGAATAATAATTATTATTTCTATATTAATAAATAGGTGACAATTATTGTGCAGTTTAATGGACTGCTAAACAATTGAAAAGACAATAATACTAAATATTTTGTGCTCAAACAGATTTCTGCCTACAATGTTCAGGATGAGGTCCATTTACAGTCCCAAGAAAAATTCCAGTGCATTCCATGTTGCATGGCCTCAGAATGCCTGGGATGCAACATTTTCTCAAGCTGTCAGTAACGCAGCAATAAGCTTATTTTCTTAAAATTTCTTGATGTTTAAAGAAAACAATGGTCTCATGGCTCAGGGACCCAAATGAAAACCACAGTCTAAATTCAGGCTGCACTTTTAGCACCACCCTGACCAGTATGTGGTTCTTTCAAAACTCTTTAACTCACAGCAGGCCACATTATCCTGGGTAGAATTTAGTTTCCAAGAGGTAGTAGTTATTTCAATATTAGGAGTGATTTTAGAAAGCAAGAATTTTTGACATTCATTGAAACCTATGCTGACATTTCCAAAACTAAACACCATCACTTGGTATTCTTAAGTCAAAATAGTAAACCTAAAATATTATGACAGACCTGAGGATGGGGAAGCCATTGTACATTACCTACTCCTTCACATATCAAGGTGGGAAGGTGGCAGCAGCAGGATTGTTTTACAGGTTTTCCTAGGAGAATTCTCTCTTTATCATTACATCATTACACTGTCTTTTGGATTGTTGGCTGTCACCAGCTGACCCATAAATAAAGCTGTGAATTTTGGAGTTTAGATACAGATCTGAAGGAAAACCAGCCCAGAATTTGAACAGGGATAGATTCACTGTTTCCTTCTGGCCCTTCTTATACAGCTACATGCTTTTTTTTTTTTTCCTGTATGCATAACATTACTTTCTACTAAGTGTTTTGATTGAGGCAACATACAGAAAGATACATTCCATATCCCAAACAGTGTACAGCAAACTGTTATGCAACAAAAAGCCCACCTCACAAGAATCATAAAGGAAAGGAGTGAAGCAAAGTGTAAGAATACACTCAGTTCTCAGAATGGTCTTGGCTTCCCTTGAGTTCCTAGACCATCACATTGCAGTAGCATTCTACCCATTTGTGCTGCTATCTCTGTTCCACATTCTATTTTCTTAGGATCTTCTGCAAAACAAAGTTCTTAACAATATTCATATTTTGAGCATAGATTAACTAAATTTTGTTGCTTAACAAAATTAATTAAAAAATGGAATTATCATTTTATGATTCAGTATCATAAAGACATTCTATAATATCATTTAGGGTCAATATGTTAAAGATAGTAATAGATTATGTTGAAAGAGTCACAGTCGTACTGTATCATTGCTATATACATGCATACAGTATCAAATGAAACAAGGGCAAAGCCTGATACCTTGGAAAACAGCTATCATGATAAGAAAAACTGAAAAAAGGAAACGAATACAGAGTCAAAGTGCTAGGTATGTTAATGGTAAACAAGCATATTCTGACTAATCTGCCCAACCCACACACTAATTTTTGTCATTTCTTGATATTCTAAACTTACAGTCTCTAAATCCTGGAGTTGAATGTTGGCCTGTAAAAGAAGTTTTTTTATTTTTGTCTGTAAAAAATGAAAGAAATGCACTGAAACCATATGGCTGATCTATTCAGTATGATTTTTAAGTGTGTTCTGTTTTCTCCCTCAGTCATGGCTAGAGAGATGTCCTTTCAGCCTAATCTCTCCTCCAATCAGATGTGCAAACATGCCTATTATAAAGTAAAACTGCTAGTATGGAATAATGTTAAAAACACATGTCAATTTTCAGTATCTCATCTTTTTCCTATCAATGTCATACATTTGTCACTGCATTTGTGTGTACAGTCTGTGCACTTATTAAACTCCTGTCCTCCCACTTTACTGTATTTCCCATCTTGCCAAAGTTCCCCAAAAATCACTTCCTCAGTCATTTATCATTTATCCAAACTTTTTTTGCAGTTCCTGCAATATTTTCATATTAACATACCGGCAACATTTAAATGCTCGTTTAAGTAATTTTATATTTGCTACATTTTCATTACAGTGATGTTTTTAAGTACACAGACATAATCAAACCCTCAGCTTGCAGGCTTTGTGGGAATCAGCACTTTGGGAGAACTGACATGGCACCATGAATTTGCATCTTGAAAAACTAGGAAATCCACCTACAGAACTCACAAGCCCAGGACCTGTAGATGCCAGGGATGACGGCCTAAGATATGTCAAGCATTTATCTCTAACAGTGCAACACAAAACCTTTTCCAAAATGCAACCCCAAGACTCACTACTCATAAAATGGCATAAGGAAAACACTACCTCCAGCATTTTCTGTTAGGTATGGTGCAATTTTAGACCTTAAATGTTACATAGACCACATAAAATACTCAGCAGATCAGGCATAAGCAGCATTAACTGGTTCAGAGTGACATGATTTGCCTGTTACCACTGACTCTCTCTTCGTCGTCCCAGCCAAAGGCAGCAATCTGCCTGCTCAAGTCCTCAGCATAATGAGTAGGAGGAACCTACAGCTCAAGAATTAATGAAACCAAGTGAAATATTTGTACAAAACGTTCTTACACATAAAATAGGCAGATCTGGGTCACTGCTGAAATTAGTGACTAATCTAGATTTTTAATTTGCTGTGAAATATTTTTGGATAATAACACATATTCAGAAAAGAGATGATGGATGGGAACATGTGTACTTTTCTGTAAATATGAATCAGGAAATCGGGACACAGTTGAGGAATTTGTTGGCTAGGAAGTTAAAAATTGAAAGAGAAGGAAAGACAGAGGTCATGATTTTTTCCTTGGTAAAAAAAAAAATAGAATCTTTGCCTAGCATTAGGAAAAAGCATCTCTGTGATTACTGACATACAGAGGCTGCATTATCCTCACAGATTCCCAAGAATATCAGACTCCATTTGTGTTCTACATCTTTTGCAGAGAAGGATGGAGGACTTTGTGAGACTTTGAAGTCTCAGCCTTCTTTCTTGAGTTCTTCAGTTTTCATTGTGTGGGTTTATGCCGAGAGTCTGAACAGTGTAGCACTGCTAAAGGTTCCTATTCTTTGTTTAGTAATGTTGCGATGCATTAAATAAAGGACTCAAGTAACTCACCAGCATTTGTCTTACTACTTGACAGAAGGCATACACCCAAACTGCATGCCTGTCTGGAGCCATGGGAGAAATGGGTGCCTATGGTTGGCCCATGGCAGCTAGAGTGCTCGGAAGGACTCACTACAAGTTAACCGTGCTCTGCAAAGAGACTGAAGTCTCTGACACATCTAACATTGTCAGGACTTATGGGGTTCTGCAGCAGATGCAGTCACTGAAAAAGCTTTATTGGTGAAACATGTCAGGCGAATTTATGCTCCTACCATTTTAAGCAGCAGATGCACAATAGTTTTGTGACTAAAAGAGATACCTTACTGTCCGTGAGTCCACTTACTGCTGGCTTAATGTGGGGCTTTTTAGTCTTGAAATTGTTAATCTCAGTGTTGCCAACATAGTCCTTCTGGGACTACTGAATTATACATTTGAAGTAAATTCAATTAAACTAAAGCCTCTCTAGGTCTAACAAGAAATAGCTGAGTTCTTTAATAACTGACTGAAGTAGATGCTGAAAATAATAATTCTCCTAGTCTGTGGGATCATGTGTATGTTCTATTTCATAAAATCTACTTTGGCTTCCAAGAAAAGACAAACTTTATGTGGTAAGAAATCACTTAATTAGGTTAGCGATAGAGAAAGCAATCCCAGTGCATTGCTGTAAGCAGCAATGTGTGAATTTTCTATTCAACACAGCAACAGTGGTCTATTTATTCAGTTTGTGTGCATAATTAGTAGTAAAATTACAGATTTTTTTTCTTTAACATACAGTGGTTATTCTTTATGCATCTGGATTCTGAACAAAAATATTTCCTTTAGAATTTATTTGAGTAATGCTTTCTTCAGGTGAGCTCTGGCAAATGCCATAAAAAAAAAATTACAAATCTGGAAACCTAGGAAGTATAGAATGGAGAAGGAAATTACCTCAGTTTGGCATGAGGCACAATGTTACTTTCTTTAAATAAAATGCATCCTCTGTCCTTAGGAACCCCTTATAGGCTAATTTAACATTTCATTGTACTCTGTCACTTACCCTTGGCCTGCCAGCCACATACAAGGCAATTGATATTATGGTATCTGGAGTTACAAAAAGCTTATATTTACATTGACTTTCACTTCTTTCTGGCACATGGTTTACTGGGATCTTTCTGATATATTCATAAAAGCTCTTTTACTTACTAAAGCAAAATCTCACAAGGTTGTTAATAAGACTGTAAGCAAATGTAGAGGATATCATATACTTGTCACCAAAACTGTAATTTACCTGGCTGCATTACCATATTAGCTACTTTATCTCCTCTCAACTATCCTTACCCAAGTAAGCAGAAAACACAATTTTAGGGGAAAAAAAAAAAAAAAAAAAAGCTGCTTATGAACTGAAGCCCTGAAAGGGAAAATGTGTCTGATACAGGTGATATTCTGAAAAGTGCATATTAATACATGATAGGAACCATATAGGCTGTTAATGTCATCTACAATGACGATATGTAAGACCGAATATACAGGTACATTGTGTTAGAGACCTGGATTGTTTTATTATTTAATGCTTCTAATAGGAATTCAGAACCAGATTTAAAAAAAAAAAAAAAGTAAAATCAGTGAAACGATGGCTAACTGATAGTTCTCAGACTGTACTCATCCTCCAGTGCAGATATTTCTAAGAAGGTTTTGAATGGGATAGATCAGTGTCAAATACTGTTGAGTATTTTTTCATAAATTTTCTGAACAAAAGACAAAATGCGATCAAGTAAAGTTTAAGTAAGAAAGATACAAATACTAAAGAACTGATACATGCAGAAGATAACAGGACATTTATGTGGGGTAATATGCATGATTTTCTCAACTTACTTTCTGGGATCTTCATGTTTAAAAACACATACCAATGGAAACAGGCAGAAAAAGTAAAGAAGGAATGTAGTCTCACAATACAGGGACATGGAACTTATGCTGAAATGGCCGTGATAGATACTTCAGTGACCATGGACTTCCACTTGTGCTTTTCACTTTTTAAAATGTAGGATGGGAGAAGAAACATTCTTTCAAAAGATTAAGTATGATATAAGACCACAATATCATACAGTTTAGTAAAAGGCTTAAGTTATATCTTTAAATCATGCACGGGAGAAATCAAATTCTGCTACTTATACACCAACAGGGAGCAGAGAATCAGAGTATCCTGTAAATAAACAAAGAGGTAGACTAACAACAAAAAGATTTATAGCAAAATACATTTCCATTAGGAACAAATACATGTATTGCAAAATATATTCCAATGAGGAACGAAGAACCAATTTCAATTTGTGTGCGCTTAGTTCTGATAGACTCAACTCTCAGGTGGCCAGTAACCACTCTTTGTTGTTTGAAGTAAAGACACGACGATGTTGTCCCACATCAGCTTGGATAAAACTATAGGGACTGCTTATCTATCCATTTTTCATTAAGCCATAACAGACTACAATGTACAGACAGCACTGGGAATGCAGTCCACTACTTAAATTATTTGTTCTCAATAGTTTGAGATGGGCCCTTCTCTGAGCATGCGGAATTTAAATTCATTTATGTAGCCTACTTTTATGTAAGGAGAGTAGCTTCACACACTTAAAGGATTACAGAGGGTTCGAAATGCTGAATGTAAAGGCTTTATTTAGCAGGCTTTTATGAAAAAGTTTCTTTCTTAAATCTCTGATTTCTTACTTGTGAAATCTCAAATAAGAGTCCATCATGTATTTCTAAACAACAGTAGAGATAATAAGTCAGGAGGAAGGATTTGGGCTGCAAACACCAGGTTCAAGAGGGGTCTAACAGAGGACAAAATCTATAGAAAAATTTTTTCCTTCTTTCTCATTGACTAGGTTAAATAGCCATTTGTGGTGGTTTAGCCCGATGTTCACCCAGTCATAACATCACTCCCCCTCCTAAACTGGACAGGAGAGAGAGAGAAATATAACAAATGGCCTGTGAGTTGAGATAAGGATGGATAGATCACTCAGCATTTAGTGTCATGCACAAAACAGACTCAATTTAGGGAGAAAAAGGTTTGATTTATTAAAGAAACAATAAGAGTAGGGAGATGAGAAATGAAACCATCTTAAAACACCTCCCCCTATCCCTCCAGTTCCCGAGACTCCCTTTCTTTCCCCTACAGTGGCGCAGGGGATGGGGAATGGGGAGTTGTGGTCAGTTCATTACAAATGGACTTTGCCACTGCTGCTTCTCAGGGGGAGGCCTCCTCACACTTCCCACTGCTACACTGTGGGGTCCCTCCCCACGAGTCCCTCATGAACTTCTCCAGCGTGGGTCCTTCCCATGGGCCGCAGCTCCTCACAAACTGCTCCAGCATGGGACCTCCCGTGAGGCAGCTCCTCACACACTGCCCAGCTTGGCTCATCCACCGGGAGAGACAGTCCTTCAGGGACAGACTGCTCCAGCCTGGGTCCCCTCACGGGATCACAAGTCCTGATAGCAAACCTGCTCTGGCGTGGGCATCTCCCCCACGGACTCCCAGGTCACAGCCTCCCTCAGGCATCCACCCGCTCCGGCATGGGCACCTCCCCCACGGGCTGTGAGTGAATCTCTACTTCCTGGTGGTCCTCCATGGACTGCAGGGGGACAACCTGCTTCACCATGATCTTCACCATATATCACAGGAGAGTCTTCTTTTCAATGCCTAAGCACCCTCCTCCCCCTCCTTCTCCACTGACCTTGGTGTCTGAGGAAATGTTTTCACATTCTCTCTCCCTGTTGCTGCTGCAGTTCTGCAACTGCACACAACTTCTTCTCAAATATGTTATTCACAGAGCCGTTACCTCCATCACTAATTGGCCAGGCCTGGGTCAGGTGCAGGGGCCAACTTAAAACTTACTGGCCGTAACCCTGTCAGCTACAGGGGAAGCTTCTGGCAATTCTTTGTGTTTAAAGAAGCCACTCCTTTAGTCCCTCTGCTACTGAAAAACCTGGCCCATGCCAAAATCACTACACCATCAAACACACACACACATAATACCAATAAGCCTGATCCTATCCTCTCTTATTTGGGATTCAGGTGCTTCCACAGGTTGACATAGCGTCTCTGTATAACCCTCAACTATAGACTTTTCATTCCATTACTTTGACTAAGATTTGCCCCCATTTCCCAACAATAAGATCACTGCAGAATTCCTGCATCAGACATTCTCAATTAATCTTCCTCAAAGAGCCTGCTCTAGACAGCTTTCTCCCAAAGCAGAGTCTGGAAGAAGACTGATTTGCAAAGGAGACATGAATTCCATGGCATCCAGCAGTCTTTAGAGATGCTGTAGGAGACCATATTCAGTGCCATTCATCTGCCTAGATTGAAAAAGAGCATGAACTTAGCATGTTTAGATATTCATGTAGGGCTCTCACCTACAGAATATTCTAGGGATACAGTTGTCAGCAGCTTCCAAGTCAACATTGTTTATACAAAACGTTTATACATTGTTTATACAACATAAATAACAAAATATATCACCATAGAAGAATTACTCTAAAGCTTGTTACCCAGGATTCCCTCCCTGGCTTTTCCAAGCAGATAGTTGAGAAAGATTTATATGCTTAGGCATTTCAGAGCTCATGTACTGTGAAAGTCCCTGAACAATTAACCTGAAACTAAGTAATTTTAAAAGCATCTTTTTTAAGGACCTCTCCTTTATTGGCAATATGTTGACACATCAGTTTGATATTAAGTAGATTGGATCTATTACTCTGTAAGTAGATGCAGAAGTTACCTTTAAAATAAGGTTGGAACAAATGAACAATTTGTATTCTTCTAATTACAGTCACACTTCCCAGTGATACTTCTCATGCTTAACTTTCCTCAGAAAGTCAAAGTGGTCAAAACCACTCAAGTATAAAGTTGATCTGACAAAATCCATTGAGAACATGTGTGCTGTAATTTTGCTGAATCCCTAGCGCAGGACAGAATGCTGGCTAAGTCCAGTGGTTTATCAAAACACTGTGATAAATCCCAGATGTGATCTCAACTTTTCTTTTTTTCTATTTTGTTAATATTTCCAAAACCACTCATGGGATTTTTGCTGGGTGTTTTCTTTATTCCCTCTCTCTCACAAATTCAAAGTAAACTGGTTTGGCTTCTAGTACCTGGCACAGTGGCATGTTTTCTCTCAACAACTGTAATCCTGTCTGAAAAACAGAACAACATCTTTGAGATGGGATGTTTATATGGGCAATATTCAGCCACTGCAGTGAATGTGGCCCAACCTTCAAAGAGACTCCAGAGCACTGCTCACCTGATAAAAGCATGAACTGTTTTTGGTTGACTTGATTTACATGGAAGCAGCCAGCTCATTAGTTGAGCTAAACCCAAATAAGTAAATGTAATGCACAAGCAGATGTTTTCCTAGCTACTTGATGTCAATGCTGCTGCAGCTTTCGTCAAGGTAAGAGTACAAAGACAGCAGTAATAAGGCTTTGCAGAATCCACCAGCAGCTAAAGCACTGCAAGTTGCTGAAAAGATTTACATCAGGGCTACTTAGATCAAAGAAGTTAAATTAACGCAACCAAATCTTAGTGGTTATTATATAGGATTGCACTATGCACTACATATAGGACTATACTATACCCATATTTCACGGAAGTAGTAAGTTAATATGACCAAGGGGTAAATGAAGAGCTTGATATACACATACTGCTCCCTAAGAAATGTACACCTTTTTTAAAGTACTTTAGAAATCTAAAGTTATACCAGGTTATTTACACAACTAAGGCATCTCCTCTAAGAGCAGACTTTCAAATATGAAACTCAGATAAGCTAGATTTCTCTGGTCACTAAAATAAGAATTCTTCCTGTTCAGTTGTTTTTCAAACATTGTTCTTTCCTTGAGTAAGAAGACTTTAAAAAATAGACTAATGAATATGCAAAAAGGTATTCACAGTAAGGAAATCAGCAACAAAAAAGCAACAAAATGAAAACTGATACATTTTAATGAATGCAACACTAGACTTTTCCTAACTAATATGGAAAGTGTTTCATGCTCATCACTTCTTAAATGTGAAAGCTACATTCTGTCATCTTCCATTCACAATCCTAATTAAAATTACACCTCAACAACATTTCTCAGCTAGAAAGCTTCATAGGTGCTCCCTAATATGGTTGCTTTTCTTGGCTTGTTTATCAAACCCTCACCACAATCACAACAGCTAAAGATTCATCAATCTGCTTTTCTTCAGTTCATTAATTTAAGTACTCTGCCCATTTAATCTGTCTATGTGGAATCTGATGGTTTTTATTCCTATTGCAAAAGATTGTATAATTTGATCTTTTTTTAAGCATACAGTGAATATGACATCTTTATTAGCCTATAACAGAATGTCTCACTTATCACTTTACTTTTGCTTCTTTTATTCTTTTTGAGGTTCTTCTGGTTTCCTAATATCTGTCTCATATGCATGGACACTGGAAATACTTTCTTTTCTCTCTTTATTTGCCGTCCATTGACACACTTTTGCATCTTCCTATCTCATAAATCAATATTATGTTTATGTTAGATCTGTAAACCATTTTTTACCACTATTGTCCTTTTATTGATTTAGAAGACAATGTAGTGAACAAGAAGTGAAGTGAAAAAGGCAACATAAGCAATGTTTGTATAGGCATGCGTTTAAGTATATTGAGTTATAAAGATATCTATGACGCTCTAAATTCAATGGCTTCAGCATCTGTCTGGAGATTCTTTAAAGCTTGTTTTCTTACAAAGTTGAGCAGAGAATGAGAATTTCTCTTACAAAATTCATCACTTTCAGAAAAATTCTATTTATGAACATCCAGTATTAATAAAACAAAAATCAGAATGAGTAGATAGTTAAACAAGATGGCAAACTTGAGTAAACAAAGAACAGAGCATGTCAATGATTTACAGCAAGCAATGCAAGTTTAGAGTGAGATCTTGAATAAAACATATAAGTAGTTTATGATTTCCACATCTTTTTTTCTGTTTTGCTTAAGTTTTCAACATAGTGTTGCACCTTTAGAAATATTGCTCTCAATGAAGTTATTCATAAAGCATTGTGTGTTTAGATTTGCAGTCACAGTGTTGGTTGCCTCTCTGTCTCAAAAAATGACTGTGGTGGTTTAGCCCTAACTGAACAATAACCAAACCACCCAGTTACTCCTCCCCAACTCAGTAGGATGGGGAGGAGAATCAAGAGAGAGTTGTAGAACTTTCTGGGTTGAGATAAGGACAGTTTAATAGAACCCCACAATGAGTAGGCAGTTACAATGATGGCCAAAGGACAAATTAAAAAGGAGCAATGCCCAATGTAACTGCTCAGCCTGACAGCAGAACTGCAGCAGCTGCACTGGTTGCAGCACTCCTCTGGCCCAGCTGCTGCCCTTATATCCCGAGCGTGATGTCACATGGGATTGAACAGCCTGGCCACACCCCCCAGCTGCAGCTGGGGAGAGTTAATTCTATCCTGGCCAAACCCAGGACACCTGGCCAAACCCAGGACAACCATCTACAGCAAGCCAACCCTCTGCAGTCCTTCATTACCATGTCATTACACTGGTAAAACAATAAAAAGCAAAGAAACAAACTTCTTACAAATCTGTTTCTTCTCTTTTCCTGTAATTTTCTTAAATTTCTTGATTTAGCATCGTTATCTATTTTCACTCATCTGTTCTTTCAGTCTGAATAAGTAGAACTGTGATTTCAGCTTTAAAAACGTTACCCTTTTATAAGAGCTTTTTCAGTTAAGAAAATATTGGTCTATTTACACCAAATGAAACTAAAATGCATTAACTAAGCTGTAATTGTATTTTGCTTCCTGCATCTGTAAGGATCCTGTTGCACATCTATGCCAATTATCTATAGCAGACTGTCCTGGTTTAGGCCCATCAGGGAACAAAAGACCACTATTAGCCTCAAGTACCAAAGACCCGAGAATTGTCGAAGGGCAGGGAGGGCTTAATTACCTCTTATGGTCTAGGACAAAACAAACCAGGCTACTCGGCTTGGGGAAGAAAATAGAAAATATTTACTCTAACATCAACTGAAATATAACCATAAAATCCCAAAACAAAACAAAACATAGTGGTACAACGATGAAGAGCACAACTAGACCTTTAAAGACCACCTTCTCCCCATCCCTCCCCCTTTTCCCAGGCTCAGAGCACTGATTTGTCTTTATCTCCTCTCCTGCTGAATGGCTCAAGGGTCTATTCTCCATAGTTTCTGCTGTTTGTCTCTCCTTAGGGCAGGTGGGCTCCACGATGGTCCTCCCTGGTCCTCTGCGGAGTAGCCCCCTGCATGTGCTGTGCCAACACGTATTCTTATCAAAGGCTGCAGCTTCTCTCTGCCTCTCATGTGGGGCTGCTCTGTGGCCTGCAGGCTCCAGCATGTCCTATGCCATGGCCACCTCCTCACACAGTATCTGCCCATCTGGGTGCACTCACCTGGAGCTGCTGGTGGCTCTCAGTCCTGCCATTGTCCTCCATGGGTTGCAGAGGGGTCTCTGGTCTGCTGCTCCTCCTTCTCTGATTGTGGTATCTGTGTGGTCACCTCCATCTTGTACCACTCCTACACCTCCTCCAAGCACTTTAAATTCTTGTCCTTAAATAGTGATGGCAGAGATGCCAGATTAGCCCAGCTGGGCCAGAGGTGGGTCTGAACCCAAGAGCCAGGGGAAAGTCTGAGAACTCTTTACCAGGTCTTCATTGCAACCCCCTCCCCCTGTTACCAAGGAAAAGCGGCTCCTTGCTGAACCATGACACAGACTTTCAAGAGAATCTTCCAGAGACCCTCAGTCACAGAGGAATTTGTTAGAAAATATGATTACAGGCCTGTGTCTATGAACATGAAGGAGTGGAAAGACATAATATTTGGCGGAGGAACTTCAATACCTACTCGCACAAAGAAGTTTTCACAGTGGAGCTTCAGCTTCATGTGCCAGAAGTGACTCTCATTTGTGAGTCTGTGGGAGAGGATCTCTGGGTCTCCTTTCAGATTAAGGAGGGTAAGGACAGGAACACTGTGAGATTGTACAAGACTTATGAGATGTTTAGAGTAAATATCAAAGATAGTGAAAGGGAGAGTTCAAGGAGGAATAAATGTGGGACACTAGAGGAAAATAGGGATAAAGTGATTTACAAACTGGCATTGGGTCAGTACACTTGTCTGGCCATGTGCAGTCTGTGTCACCCTCTCATTAAACTCCAATACTTTTTCTGAATGACAGGCTCTTTACTCCATAGGTCTGTGATGGTCTACAGATGTCTAAGTGCAGTAACTGGTGTCAGACCATCAGGCAATCATGGCCCACACAACAGAGGTGACAATAACTGAAGAGACCAGAGAGCGTGCATTTGTATGGGTGTGCATGTCAGTGTGCAATCACTACTGAACATCAGCCAGATTAGCCAGCAAGTAGGACAAGATGCTTGGGAGGTAAGTATTGGTGTGGCCGTAAGTCTGGGACAGACAACTGGAAGGGATAAGTGGCTTTTGAAAAGTTGGCTAGTGGAGGACAAAGAGGTCCAAGCAAACTGCTGGATAGACCTTGGGATTTAGAGGTCAGCTGGTGGCAGATTCATAGTTCTAGGACAGACATTGGAGAGGCCCTTCTACATTTGTATCTGTGTGTGAGGCACCCAGGAGATCAGGGGATCCTGGGTCAGCTTCTGGGTAGACTGGGTATCTAAGACCAGTTACTACAGATGCTCAGACAAAACAAAACTGAAATGCTTCTGCCCATGTCAAGAAGTAAAATTTTAGTTATCTGGGGATTTAGGAAATTACATGGATAGCTGAAGAACTGTATGAGCGATGACTAAATAAAGACATGGAAACATTATTGTTTTGAATTTTGTTCTCGAATTCTTCTTAAATTCCATTTTTGTAGCTTAAGCTTTAGTATTTACTAAAATTCACTGTGATTAAGCACACCATTAAGATTACACATAATAAAATACTGTAAAGAAAATAAACAAGACTTGATCATTCTTAAAGTAGAAATTGCTCAAATTGTTGATCAGCTACAGACATAGATCACTGGAATCTAAATCTTTTTTTGAAGCTGGGTGGTCTATGCCTAATACTGTCTTTTTGTGATTTGGTCTGGCATTTCAATGATTTTTACAGTGATAATATATTACTGCAAGTTAGCAGGACTTACTCAAACGTAGAAACATATTCTATTTCCTTCTTTTCTCAGCCTATAGTTTCCTACAGTGCCACTTGTTTTTGCGCAGAAGAAACCAAAATATGCCTGGAATTGTAATTTGGAAAAAATTTGTAGACTTGTGGTAGTAGTGGCATTGACTACATCCCATAAAGCTCTTTAATGAGCTCCTCCATCTCCATATCAAGTTTTGTAACAAATGCAAGCTTATCCCAAAAGAGCCCTTTTCAGAAACCATGTAGCCTTTAAAGGGCCATATATGATATATTAACTCTATTTTGATGAAAAACAAATCTGCTAGGTATTTAACAGACTTTATCCAAAGTTAGGGCTGGTATACGGTGTTGTTCTTGGCAAAATAGTCCCAACCTCTTTAGAAGCTGTGACTTTGGATTACCACACCTCTTCAGTAATAGTTAACATAGGATAATAAAAAATGTTACAGAATCACAGAATCAGAGAATGGTAGGTGTTGGAAGGGACTATTGAGTCCAGCTCCCCAGTAAAGCAGATTCACCTAGATTACTCACAAACTAACACATCCAGGTGGGTTTTGAAAACCTCCAGAGAAGACTTCACACCTTCCCTGGGCAGCGTGTGCCAGGGCTCCCTCGCCCCTACAGGAAAAAGAAGTTTCTTCTCATGTTCATGTTCTCCATTCTTTGAAACTTCTCATATATCAAAAACTTGAAGAAAAACAGGATTTAAAAACTTGGTATTTTGCTAATTTCACACACATATCAGGGTAATTGTATGCAATCAGTATGTATGTACACAAATATATCATTTCATTGGTGCCTGGTGAACCCTAATGATGAAAAACTTATGTGCAATATCTCTTATCTCAGAGGCAAGAGAAGAAACAAAAATCCAACAGGAAATGTGCATGTTTCCCATAAGAACATATGTGTTTGTACAGCAATGTTCTACTTCACTCTTAATGAAGTTGCTTGTGCACTGCTGAAGAGCAAATTTCATAAACAGTCTATGCAGTTTTTCTGTCCAACGTTTAATGTTACTGCTTGGAATACAATTTTCTGTAAATAAATTTGAAATTGCCGTACCACCTATCAAAGTCAGCATTCACATACAATCTACTCAAAATACTGTATGGTTGAAAAACTGGTAACATTCTTATGAAAGTAAAAAACATCTGGTCTGAATACCTAGGCCAGCAGCTGCAGTAACAGAAATGTAATTTTTTTCCTATTATCAAAGGAAACAAGGCTCTCAATAGAGTACACTCATTTTCACTTGTCCATACCTCTCTGTTTAACTTCTCTTAAGACAGAAAAGCTTTCCTAGCTGTAATACTGTCATGAAAAAGAAAAAGCATGAGAAAGAATTATTTTCTTTTGTACAACTGCACAGACTGAGTATAATCCTAAAGGGCTAGATTGTTAAATCCATAGTGATTTAAGCCAAACTTTTGGACTTTGTAAGTCATGAGAGGCCTTTTCATACCATCAGATACAGTTCACATGTTTTGGAAGTTCTTTACTCTTTCTGTTGCCAGTTTCCCCCTCTCAGTCCAGTCTTAAGTATGAGAGATGGTTGTTCCAGCTGCATTTCAAACGGAAGATCTCACAGTCAAGTTCTCTTTCTTCTGATCCAAGGTCTTTGGAGGCTTTTCAATCCTAAAGAAGGTCAATTATGGTACAGGACTCTGACAGTTTGGAGTTCAGTTATAGTTTCAGGCCAGCCATGCACTGTAGACACAGCCTAAGTCAGAATGCTGGTTGTGACTTTGGGATACTGTAAATCCTCTTCTCATCTACAGCTGAACATATAAGCCTAGATCGCTATATTTTCTGGTCCCAGAAACAATTTCACAAAACAATTTGTGCTCCCAATTCATTGAGTGTATGTTGGTATAAATGAACAACAATTCTACTGCAGGCAAATATAAGCACTATGAAAGCCTTTGCGTACTATATTCACACATCCTCTAGGTTTTTTGCCCCTCAGATGAGTACAAACAAAGCAAATTGGAATGGACAGCGGCCATTGCTCCCTTGAAGTTAATCCTTCTTTGAAGACAACCAAATGGATAATCTCACCTTTGGGGGAGTCAGATCAAATAAGATCTTTAAATACTTTAAATACTGATCTATAATATAAACAAGAACTTTTAGACACACATTTTAACGTACTCCAGGCAGTTTATCTCATAGCAACAACTCTTAAAAAAAATAGACTTGATTTTTCTCAAAGACCAAAAAAGGGATAGCATCTGAACTTGGAACCTAACTGATTGAAAGTAAAATATGCAAATGATGGGACTGCAGTTAGGCTACACAACCTGACGTAGCAATGATGACAGTGAATTCCAAAATAGGTTAGACCAAAAGGATTAAACAAGTAGGTATTTTAGCTCTGAAGGAAAAGATATATGATTACAGATCATAACATGAATACCATTCCTCATAAAAAAAAATGCAGGCAAGTAGATTGTCTCTGATGAAGAGCAGCTGATGCAACTCAGAGAGATGGGCTGACATCACAATGCTGGAGACAAGGACAGTAGGGCCATAAACAGAAAGCAATGACAGTTATAAAGAGTCTATGGGAAAGCTGTCCATAATTAGTAGAGCTGTAAGAATTACATGTGAACTTAATTACACTAATAAGACTGCTATGTGACAGATAAATCACATTCTCTGGCCTCATGTTAGGAACACAGAAACTGCCATAGATAATTCCCACTCTTTTAGATAAACAGCAGATCCTGTATCCTCATTTTTGGGGCAATCTTTGATTCTTCTCCATGCTAATTTTATCCTGCAAGACTCTAGTGACTTTGTCTTCTTATCTGAAAAGCATGATTACTCCTGCCTCCAGAATCACATCACTTTTCTTGCAGAAAAGACAAGTCTAGCTGAGGGATTAGTTTGAAGATTTTTAGTGTTTTTTCTTCACACATCTTCTATCCTTACCCTTGTCAAGTAGTTTGCTGCCTTGCTTTCCCTAAACAGAGATCCTAATAGAGATCCTGTCATGAATTTTATACACACACATTTCTCTTTCCCACTCTCCTCACACTGTCCCCGCTCTCTTCCATCTGGCATCTTCCTTTTCCTCTTACTTTTCTAGATGACTCAAGCTCTCTCTCTTCTCATGCAACTAAAACCTATTTTGTACATTTTTGTTGATGTACAGGGGCCACCTCAGGTCACTATCTCTTATGCCCACAAAAATATTTCCTCTTTCTTACACCCTCATTTTGAGTATAGGTCTTCACATGTCCCCTGAGGGACACCTGAGTGTGTGGAGAGATCTAAACTGCCAGAAGAGAGCCCAGAAAAAAAAAATCTCTTTCCTGGGTTCAAGTCTCTGGAAATAAGTCACTGTATTTCTTAACTTTAGTTTTTTACATGGAATTTATAATAACAGGAAAGAGAAATATACAGTCTTTCAGTACTTGGAATGGCAATATGTCATGTGGCTAGGAAAGGTATGTCTGGGAGTATCATATAGCTGTTACTCAACCTAGAGACAGAGGAGCTTTGTGTGGTGTGCTGAGACTTCTTGAGCAAGTCAGACCAAAATACAGACACAGGGCTAAGGCTGTTTTGGCTTATACTGACACAGAAAAGTTTCACACCCAAGAATACACAACTATTTTTAATTATGACAACAAAATTTTGTGAAGGTAAAAATAACCCGTAAGTCCCAATATTAGACCCATATGACTCCATGTTCAGCTCAGGGCAAGCTCTTACCCACTACAATCCTCATTCAGGCAAAAATCAGGATAGTTTTGAATCAAAGAAAACTAAAGAGGAGATTTATGAATCATCCTCAGACAAGCAGAGGTCATTTGCACTCTCTCTGGAGACCTAACAAGGGGAAAGTTTGCTTCTTTATCCTGAAAATCTGCCATTCTGAATTACTCAAGAAAATTCCAAGCTTTATTCACTTTCTAGTAATGAACAATTAGATTTTAAAAAAGCTAAAGCTTCTCATATTCCCAGCAGTAACCAGTTTGTGAACTATCAAAAATATGTCTTCCCTAAAGTTTTCTAATACTTCAGCTCTCAATGATCTAAAAGCTAAAGTAGAAAGGTGGAGTTTTCTCTTAGATTATCAATAGTAATGGATGCTATAAGTTACAGAGGTCCATTTGGAGTAGAATAAGATGCACAAAGAAATAAAGAGAATCATGAGCATTCAAGGGAGAAGAGAATGTTTGTGAATACTTGCATGTTTAATAAAGTGTATTCAATTATGTCATTAGAAAGGAAGAGATATCATGATCTCAATTATAGAGATTAACATAGAACTTCCTACAAAGTGCCTTGGTAGAAATTAGGCATTTTCAACCTAGCAGTACTGTGCTTATTTGGCGAAATTTGTGATCAGAAAACAGCACTCTAAAGGAAGGAAACTGTCCAATTTCTTCTTTCCACACAGTACAGAAGAGTTCCACTAGTTGTTAGTGTCATAGATTCCTTTGATGAATATTTAGGCAAAACCACCATTTTGATTTGGATATTCAAGCAGCACAGAAAACATATTTCTGGCAGCAGAAAAGTGTCTTACTGAAATTGTATAAAGTCAAAGCATTTAGGAAGGAGATCATAATGACAAGAATGGTTCCCATACAACTAGTAACAGTCATTTCATGTTGCACACTGTGAAGCTAAAGCAAAAAAAAAAAAAAAAAAGCATTGAAATTGCATATTAGGAAAAAAAAAGAAAACCAGGACAAATCCAAGCCAAATTATAATAGAAATTTCATTTTATTACTGGCATAATTACTGACTAAATTACGCTGTAATGTAGAATAACTAATTACAAGTGTCAAAGCAACTGCAGATAATGCAGTTCAGCAAGTTCAAATACTGGCTTTTGGAAACAGTGTTCAGGAATTCTCTGAGTTTGAGTTCTACCCAAGGACAGAGAAACATTTACCAATCTGTCTGCTAAACAATCCAGACAGTATATGCAATAACATTTACTAAGTGCAACAGCAAATGAGCTAAGCAACTCTCCACTCCTTCTATCTTAAGGAAATCATGTTTTCTATATGTTGTCCAGGTCTATGTAGTTCTCAAATGGTATTTTTTTAGTATATAAACTGTTTTTTATAAGATATTCTCCACTTTTCTCATTATGGTATCCATATTTCCCTCTATTACCATATAAATTACTCTTTGCTCTCTACTTTTTTCTAGAATAAACTCAAGATAATGTTTAAATTACACAAACATTCATTCCAAGGGGAATGTAATCCATTACTTATCTGTAAGTGCATCTAAATATTTTCAGCAAAAATCTCTTCCTTGTGGAGTAAAAATGTCATAACAAAGAGAAAAGCCAATAAACATCTTTAGCCTAATTCTTGTGAGAGAATTGTTCTTATAACCATTGCAGTTTCCTGCAGACTATAAGTTCTGTCTAGAAAGTCTTCTATGTAAAATTGTAACTATCTCTGTATTGACTTCCCCTTAGCTCGCACAATAGCTCTAATTCAGACCGTGGTGATGTAACATTTTTAAAGGCTGAAGTAGGTACTGCTGGTACACAAAGGGACCTGAATCCCAACGTCACAGGCTATTCCCGTGTCTCATGTTTAGAATAGCAGCCTCCAACTGAAGTTTTATACAAAAACTCTGATATTCCTACTGACAGATGAAACTGAATCCACAACATGTGAAACTTCACTTATTTTTTACCATTTCTTTTAAATTCTGCACCCAGACACATTTAAAACCAATACTTATTCCCTAGGCACCCCAATACAAATAAATAAATAGATAAATACATGGACTACAAAAACGTTTTTAGTCTACTACTCTGACACAGATCAAATACTGTGCAAGCTTTTAGAAATACTTACTTAGGTCACCTGAATCACAGATGGCAGAGCTGTGAGGGCTTGCATTTTTTTTTTCATAGTACTTTTCAAGCTGTCAATGGTTTTTTTTGTTTTTTTAGAAATATTACCAGAAAGGAACTGGGTGTCGAAATCAAACTTTCCCATTTAAAAGACATCCTGATGACTAGGTGTTGAAACTATGGGCTTAGGAGTCAGAATACAATTTGTTTTCCCAGAGTATTCTGAAACAGGTGGAAGATAACCTGAATAGGATCTGTCATCATTACAGCCCAATTCCCTATCAGTCTACTGAAAGTGAGGCATCATGTGTAACTGAAAACCTTTCCCAAAGAAAGGCTTGTTTACACTGAAAGTACCTTAGCCAAAAGTATTGCGAACAATGTCAAAAGGAAGCACTTAAGAAGGTAAGGGCATTAACTAGCCATTAAGTGTAAAATCAAAAGTCTGTCTAGTGCTGTCTCATTCAAAGGTCTGTAGCTGAAAGTAAATGAAGTAAGAAAAAAAAAGGATATGCAGAATCGTATACCTACTCTTGTATATTTCTTCCACTTTTCAGTTAAAAAAAAACAAACCAAAAAACACACTTCAAATATTTTAAAGTTCTTTTTGCAGAAAGCTCTACTGATAAATCGTTTGATCTACTGCAGACCTCTGCAACAGTTCACGGATGAAATTTATTTCTGCTTCAGGGAAAAATAAGAGCAAATTTCAAATAAAGGGACAACAGCATGGTTCAGAATTCTTAATACTCCTAATTGGTGTCCAAGCATGAATACTGAATAGTTTTCAGCAGGACATGGTACAGAGTTTCCAAGTTTGGATTAGAGCTCCCACCTGCAAATATCAAATTCATGAGACTAATTTTTGTCACAATTACATCAGTGCAACTCGGCTGTAACTACAATGAGAGCACAGCAAGATGTTATCATTATTTAGTTCTAGCTAGTCTCATTTATGCAGAATAATGACTACAGCTAATTTTTAAATCTGGTGACCCTCAGCTTTTCTGTGAACTGCTCAGCAACAGCCAGTATCTGGTTTCATTGCTACTACGTTTCCTGTCTCCTGCTCCCCACAGCTCCTGCTCTGCAGATCAGTACAGAGTGAAATGTTGCTATTTGGTAATAATTCCAGAACAGTGTTATCCCAGCTCACCTACCTTTAATTCTTTGGTCAAAACTATCAGTAGTTCTTCTCTAGCTCTATGAAAATTACAGGGGGCGGGGGGGGGGGGGAAGCGCTCTTCCACATTACTCTGTTTTTCTCTTTTTGAGAATAAGATATTGCAATTCTAATTGATTGAGTCTTATAACTTTAATTTAATTTGGCCTATGATCTGAAGAGATCAAAAGAAGAATTAAACTTCAGAGTTGCTGTTTTTCTTAAGCTCTTTTTCTTGACTAGCTAAGCCTGCAGAGAATCTGAGATATAACCACATTTTTCAGAGACAGCTCCCTGTTAATAGTCATTCCAAGGTTCATTGTGTATGTGTCAGTCTTCCAACTGCAGCATTCCTCATTTAAATTTCACCTGTGACAATGTGTGTCAACTGGAGGAAAGTCCACTAATTTCTTAAGGGATGTTAAATACCTGGAAGTTAGACATCATCTAAAAAATTAGAAAACAAAGACAGAAAAAAAAAAATACTAGATTTCTCTGGACAAGCATAAAAATAGTGTGTGATTCTTTGATAGAGATGATTCAAAGTACTTTCATTCAGTGGAGTGAATACCGATCGTTGTAGATCAGCCACCTAAAGTGCAACCAAAATTATTGAAACTGTGTACTAAAATTAACCTCCTTCACATGTAACATGCATTATTTGATAATCAGGTGAAGCATAATGGCATCTGTTATGCAGGAGACTTTAAATAGTAGTTTATCTTGTTGTAAATATATTTTGTTTTTTACAAATACACTAAATTCTGACAATTGAATGTGCAGATAAAGTATATAAAACCTGCAATTAATATTTGTATTTACAAGTTTTGTGCTCTTGATACCTTCATTCATTTAGTTTAGTTACTTGCTGGCACAGATCTTATGCGATCATTTTTCTAGTCTCCAGAAAATACTAAGTCCAATTAACATGCAACTAGAGATTTTACAAAAACAAATGCAGTAGTTTTGCCTGGGCCAGGTTTTTGGTGGGGGGCGAGGCTACAGGGGTGGCTTCTTTAAACAAACTGCTGCCAGAAGCTTCCCCTGTAGCTGACAGGGCTGATGCCAGTCAATTCTAAGACGGACCCTGCTGCTGACCAAGGCCTGACCAATTAATGACTGAGGTAATACCTCTGTGAATAACGTATTTGAGGAGGGGAAAAAGTTGCTGTGCAGATGCTAAACTGCAGCAACAATAGGGAGTGAGAATACGAAAACATCTCCACAGACACGAAGGTCAGTGGAAAAGGAGAGGGAGGATCTGCTTAGGCCCTGGAAGAAAGACTCCTCTGTGACCATGGTAAGGCAGCTGAACTCCTGCAGTCCACGGAGGTCACCAGCAAGCAGAGATGCACTCACAGACCATGGAGGACCCCACATTGGAGTGGGTGGATGCCTGAAGAAGTCTGTGACTCCATGGGAAG
>WBNH01008582.1:475769-511659 GCA_013401255.1 Urocolius indicus
TGCTCTGACATGTGTTCATCCCAAAGGCTGCAGCTCCTCTCTGCCTCTCGTGTGGGGCTGCTCTGTGGCCCACAGGCTCCAGCATGGTCTGCACCATGGCCACCTCCTCACACAGTCTCTTGACCGTCCGGGTGTACTCACCCGGAGCTGCTGGTGGCTCTCAGTCCTGCCATTGCCCTCCATGGGTTGCAGGGGCACAGCCTGTGTTCTCACCATGGGTTGCAGAGGAGTCTCTGGTTTGGTGCTCCTCCTTCCTTCCCCCTTCTCTGACTGTGGGGTCCGTGTGGTCACCTCCACCTTGTACCACTGTTACACTTCCTCTCAAGCGTTTCAAATTCTCATCCCTAAATAGTGAGGACAGAGATGCCAGATTGGCCCAGCTGGGCTGGAGGTGGGTCAGAACCCAATAGCCAGGGGAAAGTCTGAGAACTCTTTACTAGATCTTCACTGCAACCCACTCCCCCTGTTATCAAGGAAAAACGGCTCCTTGCCTAAACCATGACAATAGGGCTGGGACAAAAGTTGGACGCAATGATCTTAAAGGTCTCTTCCAGCTGAAATGATTCTATGATTCTGTGGTTCTTTTCTATTGAATAAAAATCTGTCATTCTTTGTGTTTCCCACTGAACTTCAGTTTGGTCATTTTAAAAGAAAAAGGGTCAATGAAATTTATTGGCCAAAACTCAATAAATCTTAGTAAAATGTCCAGTTTTCATTAATATGTTCCAAGAAAATGATAAATAAACAGAGTGGTAAACACAGCTGAGGCAATGAGTGACCTGCCTGAAGCCTCACAGCAAAGTAAGAATGGTTATAAGTGATAAAAAAGTTACTGGAGATAATTATGTATACAGTTTTTATCAATTACCTATGCCATTCCATTCTATACAATTATTCTATGAGAAAAACAACTTTTTAGTATTTTTGCCTTTTTATTGTCCTCTTCACTTATTCTCATCTCTCCAAGTACTCTTTAAATAAAATTGCTTGCTAAGTCAGTCAAAAAAGTGGCTTTTGGCTTCAAAGAACTGTGAAGAATTTATAACCTGTTTTTCTTCCTATCCTTGGAACTACTGCCAGTAGAAGCCAAATCCGGAGTTTTGCAACTCAACACCAGGAATGACAAGCTAATCTCATCAGTGTTGTCAAGGCCTGATCCAACGACCTCAGGCAAAGGACATCTGATAGATGCTGAGCTACAGTAGCTAACAATTTCATTTTATATGAAAGGACTTTTTAGATTATTATTCTTTTATGTACTGCTACACTGAGAAACAGGTCAAAAAATGTAGTGAATATTTTCAGTCCAGACTAAAATTCCAGTCCCTACAAAGCCTCTGGCAAGCATCATAGTTCAGGCAAAAATATGGCAGGCAAGGGTTCAGAGATGCAGAGATTTGCTTCAGATAATCTGTATCTGAAAGTTGAGATAATCTGCAAAAAGTTGACATAATCTGCAAATAAATCCTTGACATCTCTTAATTTTAGACATTATTAAAAAATATCTTCTCAGGAAAAAATATATTTTCAGAAACTCATTCTCCTGAGGCTAAGAACTACATAGGAGCCATTTTTCATGTAATACATAAATGCCTCTGGACAGAATCAGAAAATATCAAAGAAGAAACCTCCAAATAGTTGCAAGCCTTATTGAAGGTTCAAGTCACTTCAATCCAATTGACCAGCCTTGACTAAAAGAGTTTATAGGTTCCTGTTGAAAAACACAGAAGGCAAATAGGTTCTCAGTAGCATTATGGAGGTGAATGTTTTCTCTCCAGCACATGTGCTTTCAGACATACTAGTTCTGATATCATGTAAAGAAGGAAAAGCTCAGATCGCTCACCATGGAACAAAAACTACTTCCTTCTTGCCATGGTACTGTCTGGGAGATATTTATGCTATAAAATTAGATTCAGATTTATGAGCTGAAATGCTGAACCTGTTCAAATTAAAAGCAATACTCCTACTGACTTTACTAAAGCCAATATTTTATCTATGGAGAACTAAGAAACAGTTGGAGGACCTAATAGAAGGCATCAGCCAGGGTCTCAGCCTATGTAGCAGATGTCTATCTCCCATCTTAAATATGTTTGTGGATTCTGGATGCCTATTCAAAGAACGGTGGCAACAGTCTTCTTACCTCTAAAAGGAGTTTAGGTAAAGGAAGCTATAAGCCAAGTCTACAGACTCATTTTACACTGCAGGGTATTTTTTGGAACAGTGTGAATTAAGAACTAAGAAAAGAACACAGCTTAGATTATTATGTTTTGAAATTTACTTTACATGGTACACTTTACTCTTGTTTAAATATTGTCCAGGCGTTAAAAGCAATACCTTTTACAAAAGCCAACAAAAAGCATGGGAGAAGATCACGAAAGCTGCAATGATGTGCATATGTGGAAAGGATCATGCATGTAAATGAGTGGTGCCTTCCACAGAGTTCTCAATAAGCCATCTGCTGAATATTTTAGAAATAGTTGATTTTCAAGACTTTATACAACAATATACACAGAACAAAAAAAAAGATATTATTTATTACATGTTGCAGTTATTATGAAACAGCAGAAAGAGCAGAAATTAATGCACACCAATGAATAGAAGAGGTTCAGAACTTATTTTGTTTATTTAAACCCATAAATTTATCTAAATAGACTAAATAGCTGCAATTCTAGATTTCATGGTGGTAGAATGTATGGCACAGATCATTCCATATTCCAGATACAGAATTTTATTTGAAGACTCATAGGATTGCTTCATTCTTCAAGCCTAACTGTGACATTTATGGGAGAATACACAGAAATTTTAAGCATGTAATCTAGGTATCTGAATTACAGATCCCTGGAAAGGTTGATTTGGAATGGAATCACTAAACCTTTAAATAATGGGAAACTTCTAAACTTTCTATTGAACACAGAAATTTACAAAACGGTCAGTATAATTTTAAACTCATATACAAATATCCAAGTAAAACTTCCAGAACAAAACTAATCAAGGTACCAGTCATCATAGCTTCAAAACTAAAAGTACTTTTGCATAACTTAGGCAAAGCTTTCTATTTTGCAGACAAGCAATAGATCCTCACAATTTACCTCCCCAAGGCATTATCTTGACAGAGATTTCCTTTAAGATATAAACTTGTCATATTTTATGATGATACATAGAGTACAAAAGGGGTTTTTTTTTTTACTTTTACATATAGAAACGCATGAAAAATAAACATTTTTTAAATCAAGACAATTTCCAACACATTAAATATTTAATGTTCAATTATTTTTTATGTAATTTGAATATTTCCTTCAAAGGATATGAATTTCATTTACCAAAACAGTATTGCTGTTATTACAAAGCCAGTGGTATTCTTTGTTAAAAGCTTTGCCTGAAATACAGAACAATATTAACCATTTACAGTGCACGATAGCAAGAACTCTTACTACTCAAGAACAATTTTCCATATTCTTGAGCACCATCTACTCTTGCCTATTAAATAGTTGCAGAATTCAAAGCAATTCTAATTGTAGAACATTTGCTTTTTTAGGAAAGTAAATTGTCAGTTTTATACATCAAAAGATTCATTATTTGAATGCTTAGTACAGCCCAAAGATGCAAGAACTACATTGTGCACCTGAGTCCTTGACTGTAAGTCGCATTAGGAATTAGAGTAAACAAAAGCCAAGGCTGTGGACAGGCTGAGTGACAAAGCTCCAAAACATGGAGACATGTTTGTTTAGTAATTAATCACAGTATTTATTTCTCTGTGTATTGTTAGTTGCTTGAGAAACATCAGAAATACCTTTCCAATGTCACACAGTGAAAAAGAGTTGGCATGTGGTAAGAAGGAATTTTTTTCTTTGTTTTATTAGTTGCTTGACATGTGATACAAACAAGTCAAGAATGCAAATTTCAATGAGGAACATTTGGTTTTCAGTAAGAAAAGATTCTTGCTATGTGACCTCCAAGGGAATTATTCTAGATGGGTTGGCTTACAGTGATAGGACTTCCTAGCATTATATCTACTTAAAATAGCTGGTTGTCTCTTAAAGATGCTGTTCAATTTAACAATTTCTAAACCAACATGATTGATTGGGCATCTACTTTATGTAATTTCTCCAACTACACAAATGAAATGGATTTTTTTTTTACATTGAGGTATTTTAATCAAAGCTAAATTCATTTACTACCATCTTCTCAGCATAATACATAAAAACACCACCCCAAAACAAAACAAAACAAAACAAAACAAACAAAAACAAAAATGACAGAAACAAAACCCACAAGATAGAATAGCAATATAAGGCAAGGCTGCATGGCAGTGAGTTCAAATCAGAGTCCTGGGAGGCTGAAATTCCACTTGTAATAAAAGCCTGGGGATGACAAAGCAACTGCCAGATGATGAATTTACCTACCTGTTCACAGGCCGTATTTTGTACAACAATCTGTATAGTAAATTCTCTCAGCCTAGCAATGACTGCAGTCATTGTCACCAAAGTTACTATTCCTCTTAATAAAAAGACCAAGCTCAGAACAAAATTCAGGGATAGACTTGCAAGAAAACCCCAGAAACAGCCTTAAAGCAATGTAAAAACTGAATTTGGCAGCGGATCCCTGCATCAGAAATTAGTAGAAATTTATTGGTTTTGGAATTTCTAACAGAGATTAAAATATTGAGCATTATGTAGGTTTACAACATGTAGAATTGAGATATATTTTCTCCATGTATTTTCCAAAAGCTGTCATGTTTATTTAAAAAAAAAAGTTATTAATAACAACTCAACATGTAGCTCAATGAAGAAAGTTTCTAGGATAAAAACTGCACTGCATATAACCTCGAAAGCATCCTTGTGACCCCAGCCTTGCTGGAGTAACAGTGGGCAGTAAAAGTAAGCAACTACAGGCAAGAGTCAACTTCTTAATCAAACTTTTCAAAATCACAATTGGTTTGATTCAACAAGATATTTTGGTACTAGTAGAATACAGTTTCAAAAACAGTAAAATGTCGTTGACGTTGGTTCCCAACACAGGATTTCAGCAGGCAGATTGAGTGCCACACCTTTTCTAAAGTAAAACAAATGATTAAAAGTGTCTAACATTTAAAACTCAGTTAAGCAATTTAACTGAATATAATTACTCAGGATGGAGAACAATCCCACAATTTAGCTCTCTAAAACAGCTGTTGCTTACACAATGCGCATGCATGTATCAACTGGAAAAACTGAAACCAAACCCTTTCCCAAAGAAAGATTTAGAGCAAGGTGATTGGAAAGCTCCTTCTTGACAAAAACATAAACAATGCATTTGATGTTCACATATTTAGTAAATTTTATCAAACATAATTTCCTCAGAATACTTTAAAAGCACCTACAGTTTTAAATATGCATATAAAGTTTAAAAAAGGACATTTGTTTATATTTACTGGGATTTGCTAAATTTTAGCACTATGTTTGTTTATAAAACTTTTAATTGTGTAAGAAATTAGATGAATTAGCTAAGAACGATAGACTTGCAAATGTATCTGTTGATCCTATTCCAGTCTCAGTGACTTGACTTGAAAATTGTGAAGTACCTTGAAATCACATGGTGTTCTTAATTTAGTTTTAACATAGGAACTTGCCTAGAGTCCATTTACATATCCAGCTGAGAAATCACTGAGAATAGATGATTATTTCCTACCACCAGAGAATATCGGTGTTTGTGCTACCTTCAAAGTGAAAGAATTGACTCTGTGTTTTCCAGTTGCAGCAAGGAAGTGTCATCTAAATAATTATTTCCTCTTACCTCAGCTCCTTGTTCCTAACTATATGAGACTAGCAATGAAGGAGAAACCACATAGGTAGCATTTACATTTCACTCACTTTATGGAAAACAGAACTTAAGAAGGCAGTTTAATGCTATGACTATTTCAGTGCAAAATTGTATTTCAGTTACAATAAACAATTCAGGAGAAGAGCAATGTTTTATAAAAGGTGAAGAGAGAAGAGAAGAGAAGAGAAGAGAAGAGAAGAGAAGAGAAGAGAAGAGAAGAGAAGAGAAGAGAAGAGAAGAGAAGAGAAGAGAAGAGAAGAGAAGAGAAGAGAAGAGAAGAGAAGAGAAGAGAAGAGAAGAGAAGGATGATGGATCAGCTCCTTCCTGAGCTGAGATACAGGCTACATGCTCAAAAACAAGAACAATAAATTCAGCAGAAGCAGTGAGCTGTGGATCAGAACTGGTAAAAAAAAAAAAAAGCGTTTTAAAACAGATTTGCTGTATTCACAACAGTCTGTCTTGTTTGACAGTACTTGTATGCTTCATGTGTGTACATGCTAAAAGCCCCTTTCCAGGCTAGGCTGCTGAGGTGTTATGTTTAGTCAGTGGAAACCTGAACTTCTGAAGTTACTCCGTAAGCTAGCCAATAAAACTATCATTGCGCTTATTTTTAGGTTTGTGTGTGTGTGTGTGTGTGTGTGCGCGTTCCACACAACAGGGATAAAAATGTCAGTTGTAGAAAAAGAACTCTTTATTGGGCATTTGTATTGGTGAAAAAGCCATGATCCAGGCAGCCAGTTACTAAGCCTCTCTCCATCATTTTTGATCAATCATGGAGGACAGGTGAGGTGCCTGAGGACTGGAGAAAGGCCAATGTCACTCCAGTCTTCAAAAAGGGCAGAAAGGATGACTCGTGAAACAACAGTCAGCCTCAAATCCATCCCTGGAAAGCTGATGGAACAATTCATCCTGAATATCATCACTAAACATATGAAGGAAAAGATGGTTATCAAGGGGAGTCAACATGGATTCAGCAAGAGGAGTTCCTGTTTGACCAACCTGATAGCCTTCTGTGAGTGCAGAACTGTCTGGCTAGATGAGGGGAGAGCAGCAGATGTCATCTGCCTTGACTTCAGCAAGGCTTTTGATACTGTCTCCCACAACATCCTCATCAGAAAGCTCAGGCAGTGTGGCTTGGATGAGTGGACAGTGAGGTGGATCAAGAGCTGGCTGAATGACAGAGTCCAGAGGGTGGTGATCAATGGCACAGAATCAACTTGGAGGCCTGTGGCCAGTGGAATACCTCAGAGATCAGTTCTGGGGCCAGTCTTGTTCAACATCTTCATCGACCACCTGGGTGAGGGGACAGAGTGTACCCTCAGCAAGTTCCCTGATGACACCAAACTGGGAGGACTGACTGATTCCCCAGAAGGTTGTGCTGCCATTCAGTGGGATCTCGACTGGCTTGAGAGTTGGGCAGAAAGGAACCTCATGAGGTTCAACGAGGACAAGTGCAGAGTCCTGCATGGGAAGGAACAACCCCATTACCAGAACAGGCTGGGGATTGACCTGCTGGAGAGCCTCTCTGCAGCAAGAGACCTGGGAGTCCTCATTGATAATAAACTGAACATGAGCCAGCAATGTGCCCTTGTGGTGAAGAAGGCCAATGGCATCCTGGGATGCATCAAGAAGAGTGTGGCCAGCAGGCCAAGGGAGGTTCTTCTCCTCCTCTACTCTGCCCTTCTGAGGCCTCATCTGGAGTCCTGTGTCCAGTTCTGGGCTCCTCAGCTCAAGAGGGACAGAGAACTTCTGGTGAGAGTCCAGCACAGGGCCACCAAGATGATCAGGGGACAGGAGCATCTTTCATACGAGGAAAGGCTGGGGCAACTGGGGCTATTTAGTCTAGAGAAGAGGAGACTGAGGGGGGATCTTGTTAATATTTACAAATATCTAAATTGTGGATGTCAGGAGGCTGGGGCATCCCTTTTTTCTATTGTATCTAGCAACAGGACAAGGGGTAATGGGATGAAGCTGGAAAACAAAATGTTCCATTTAAACATACAAAATACTATTTTACTGTTCAGGTGAGGGAGCCCTGGCACAGGCTGCCCAGGGAGGGTGTGGAGTCTCCTTCCTTGGAGGTCTTCGAGAACCACCTGGATGTATTCCTGTGTGACCTGATCTAGGTGGATCTGCTTCTGCAGGGGGGTTGGACTAGATGATATCTAAAGGTCCCTTCCAACTCTACCATTCTATGATTCTATGATTCATTGTGCTAAATGGTAGAAATCTGCCAGCCTCCGTTTGCTATATTTCAGTCACAATTTAATCATCTTTTTTTTTTTAATGTGATCCCTTGTTGCTACATTATTAACAGGAATCAACAAGTAATGGAAAACTATTATGATCATTAAAGTATGCAGAGGAAAAGTAGCCAACTTATGCTTATGTATGTGCCAGAAACCAGAACACACATTTTTTCCAGTTTGCAAACACTTGAGAAAGGAATTTTGGTTCTGGCATTCTTGGGGAAAAATCAAATGCCTGAAGGACATTTAGTTCCAGCAATGGTGATTTTTTTTTTTTCTTGGTTTGGGGGGTGTTGGCAAAGTTATTGAAAGACGTGATTATAAAAGTAAATAAAATCCACACATTTCATTAATGTTCTGGAAGAGAAACACATTTCAGGTAGCTTATTTTTCAGCCAAATACTGAACCCATTTTTCAAGATTTGCTCAGGAAAGCTTCTTGAAGTCAACAGGACTTTTGCTGACTGAGGACTGCAGGATTCATTTCTAAGAGTCATCAAAATAATGTGTTTATTACTGAAGCAGTAGCTAAAAAAGCAATCACTGTGAATGACCCAAAATAACTGCTTCCTTTAAAGGCTGACACTCAGCTAGATAATTCTATCAGATCTTTGTGGGCTTGGATAGAGTTGTCTTCAGTAGACATCTGGATAACCTACAAGAAGCACATGGGCCCACTAGAGTTAGAGCACAGGTCTTGCCTCAAACTAGAAAAATCATACTTTACCTCATCTTTCTAGAAGTGTGAGGGGATATTAAGGACAGTGGGAAGTATCTGCCAGGGTGAAGACAGAGTGGATTTCTGGAAGGATACATGTTTTCACCAAAAAGGAAAAATTAAACAAGGTGGAAAAAGAGGCCAACACTTTCCACTGAAAGAAAGAAAAACTATTAAAGGGAAAGAAGAGGTAAAAGTACGGATAATACCTTTGAAGACTTGTCATTTCCTATGGCACTTTTTGTTTGATGAGGGCAAAATCATAAATTTACTTTTTACTTCTGTATTTAAAGACCATATTACTTTATTCTTTATTCATGTGTTTGCTTTTAAATTATGCTTGTTTTCACATCTCCGTTGCCCTTCCAGCTATGAAAATAATTAACATTCTATGATTATATAAGGATTTCCTATAGATGTTAATGCCCTTCTTTTCCTTTAAAGCTTTTGTAAAAGATTGAGGGCACAGGGGAGTTTTAGAAGAAAACCATATCCTAGCCAATAGTCTACTTTGTCTGATGTCTGGTGTCTGACATCAGGCAGTTTCAAGATGCATTTGAGGAAAATACTGAAGGTCGCATTCTTTTAAAACCTGTCCAGAGGAAAATACTTTTTCTAGTATTTGTTTATTTACCAAAGTTGCCCTTTCCTCTGATTTAGTCATTATACTGACATGTGTTAACTTTTCCTCTTTATTTGCTCAGCACCTGATTTATGATTGGAGCTCTTTGGCTTCATTGCAATACAGTGCTACTAGTCTGTTTCTTGAGTCTCATAGATTCCCTGTTTAAGAAAGCATGAAAACACTGGCCTGCTTTCTTTTTCTTTTTTTTTTTTTTTTTAAATGGCCAATATTCAAAGACATTCCTTTGATTTAAAAAACAAAAATAAAGATTGAAAAAAAAGGAGACAAAATGCCTACAAAAATGCGAAAAATTAAGCATATCTCTTTTCATAGCCATGGCACTTAGAGCTGTCATATTATTTTTTAAATATTGTGACAGTAGTCAGCTTAGGTGACACAGTCTTTCACTGACAAATTAGTGTGTTTTTAAGAGGAGCACAGTTTCTTCCCTTGGAAGCCCCATTCTCAGTAATATTTGGCGTTTGGAGTTTTTCCTACCTGACCTGTAATATTAGTCAGAGACAAACACAGAACAAAGTTTTTGCATTTAAGTAGCCACAAGGCACCTTGTTAAACTCAAAGTATCACTGCAGCTGCTTAATGTTTGTGGTAACTGTGCTTAATATATGGATTTGGCCTTACTGCACCAGTTTGTGTGCATGTATTGAGATACTAAACATCCTCGTGCATTATCTCATGGACACCTACAAAGCTCAGCTTAATGGTCTCTTGAAAACAAAAGTTTGTGTCTTGAAAAGAATTACTGTTTTCCAGTAAAATCAGATTTTGGTAATGGACACTGTAGCTAGTTTCAGAAAAGGGATACAAGTGATGGGCCAGATCTTGGCTAAGGTAGCTTCCCAAGAAGAGACTTTCAGAGCAGTTACATCCTTCTTTATCTACATTAAGAAAAACAGTGTAGTTTCAAGGTGCTGAATGTTATTTGCTCCGTAAAACTTTCTTTGTAAGAGCTGTTTTACCACAACTAGTGAGAAGCATTTGCAACCCATATGTGGGCCTATTCTTGACCAAATTGAAACTTCCTGTGGAAATTCAGCTTTACCAGGAAATGTTTCTTAGACGGAGGATGTAAATCAGACAGCATCCTCATGCAAGAAAGTTCAGTTGTCCTGTTGCTGCGACATTCTTCTGACACTAAAGTGTTCTGTCCTTGCATCAAGTCAAGCAAACACAGACTCCACTTGTATTTCCAACTTCCTAGTATTGTCTGTTGAGTTATTGGCAGATAAGATACGTCTCTCCTTGGAGCAGTTATACTCCTTAGTGAAATTTCTGCCTCTCAAAATACATAAAAATATGTCTAAATGAAAGAAAATCTGCAAAAGACTTGTCCCATAAAGAGTAGAAAGATTTGAAAAAACTCATCAGCTTCCATTACACAGATTTACATTTTCCAGGCAGCTCTTATTCAGAGAACAATACTAGCCTTCTATAAGACATAAGACAGAGTAAGTAAAAAACATTGGTACGTTCTACCAGCATCTTCACAGTGCCACCACCAGTTCTTCCATACAAAATGAATAAAAGTGAATCTCAGACCCAGAAGGGAAGTCAGATCTGTGTAAAACGGATGCCGAGTCAAGTAGTATCTACTTCACTGTACCATAGCTTGTGTTTACTGAGTGAGCATGAGGATTGAGCACAAATACTCATTTCTTTACAAAAGTACAAAGAAATATTAACCTGTCCAAAGTAGAAAAGAAGGAGTGTTGAAGTCGCTTGACTTCAGACTTCCTCTGAAGAGTCAAGAAAAGAGAGACTATTCTCTCCTGGTCTTTCCCTGATGATAGTTTTCTAACATCTTTCTTATGAGTGTAAGTTTTCTCATCTAGAAAAATTGCCACTGCACAAATGTTGCTGGGCAGAAGAATTTAAGGCAATTACTTGACAGCTTTATTCCTGTTGTGAATTGTAATTTCAACTCATAGTTTAAAATTATTCACAAAAATTATTTCTTATATAATAACAATGAAAACGTGGATTGATTTTGAGCTACTCTGCCCTTCTGAGGCCTCATCTGGAGTCCTGTGTCCATTTCTGGGCTCCTCAGCTCAAGAGGAACAGGGAACTGAGAGAGTCAAGCGCAGGGCCACCAAGATGATCAGGGGACTGGAACAACTTTCATACAAGGAAAGGTTGCAGGAACTGGGGCTGTTTAGTCAAGAGAAGAGGAGACTGAGGGGGAATCTTGTTAATATTTACAAATATCTAAATGGTGGATGTCAGGAGGCTGGGGCATCCCTTTTTTCTATTGTATCTAGCAACAGGACAAGGGGTAATGGGATGAAGCTGGAACACAAAAAGTTTAAGCGTAAGAACAAACTATTTTACTGTTCAGGTGAGGGAGCCCTGGCACAGGCTGCCCAGGGAGGGTGTGGAATCTCCTTCCTTGGAGGTCTTCAAGACCTGCCTGCACACGTTCCTACGTGATCTGACCCTAGGTTAACCTGCTTCTGCAGGGGAATGGGACTAGATGATCTCTAAAGGTCCCTTCCATCCCCTACCATTCTACGATTCTATGATTCTAATCCCAGGGAATCATAAGCAATCATAATTAAATGCAGTCTGTGTTCCTTGGATAGCACTGGATGTGTACATTACAGGATTCTCTGAAGAAATGCATTGCTAATAATAAGTGCACAAAAAATTAATTATTCCAAATTGGTGAAGATTTGCCTCAAATTTATTTCATTTGCAAATATTACTAGTGAAGTTTCAATTAGCAGAAATTTCAGTGCAAAAGGAATACAAAATACTGACTTGAAATGTAAGTCACAGAACTACGATAACACTGAGAACTAGGATTCAGTTACCTCTAGAATAGAAGATGAGATACCACATCCAAATTCAGATAAGAATTTGTAACATTCCAGCATCTGACAATCGAGGAATTATATGTTTTAAAGATTTAGTTCAGCCATTACATAAAAATATGAGTGAAGCTTTTAAAATCTTTTCACAGGAAAGAAGAGACCTACATTTTTTAGGTCCAGGTATTTTGATTTCATCTACATTTTAAATGAAAGCAGTATTTGTTTGCATAAAATCTTGTGTCCGCTCCCTCTGGCGTCACAACGTAACATGTACCAATATATACTGGTAAAAATCTTCCCTGACACAACACAGTCCCACTGAAATGACAGGCAGTGACACCTCCCTAAGGAATGTGAGACAATTTCCTCTCACGAAATTCCAAGATAGCTTTAAAAATTTATTCTAAATAAATTAAGAAATCAGCCCAAATTTATTATCACCTGAATTCTGCATCTTTACTGACCTGTAACAGTTCTGGAAGCCTTTAAGAGAGTAAGTACGCAACTCCATGATGTCAAACGCTTGGAGTGTTACCACGATTCAAGGGCAACTTCTGCTTTCCACTTAGACAGTTCTCTGGAGAGGTGACAGCCAACAGGAAGTCAGCATCATTACAGTCTATTTTGATTTGAGGACGTAAAGACTGTACAATGAGACTCTCATAACAGTGGTTACTGTTGGGATATATTTATTTAAGGCTGGAATGATAATTACATGGATGGTTCTTTTAAGTTGAAGAATGGTTCCTCCTTTTTGCTTTAAAGTAAGGGTAATCATACTGGATCTGTTATTACAAGTGGTGTTTTCTTTTTCCTGATACTATATAAGACTGCCAGCCTGCCAACTCAGCAATGATATCAACAAGCACACTTGTTTTGTTGACAAGATGAAAACAAGTGCATTTCAGTTTAAAAACTTCAGCATTTGAGAAAACATACTTTTCAATTGAAAAAAATACACACTACAAGAAAAAGAAAATGTAGCAGGGTCTAGCAATTTGTATAAACAAACAGTTCTCTCAAGTGATAATGACTGCGTACAATAGTTTCCAAGATATTATTACAGTAATATATTACATTGGGATGTAAAAATCCATCCCTATGGAGGGTATGCAAAGAGAACTTCCTAACTTCTGGCTTGCCTTTTGCATCTTTGACTCTCCAAACACAGGAAGATTCTTTCATATTTCTTTTCCAGTTATGGACTTGATTTGAATTCTGATCTACTCTCAGAAATCAAACGAGCAGAAAAATAATACAGCAGGGAGCTCATGTTGCCTAAAGAAGATGGAAGATATTTTAATCCCACATCAATCCAGAGACACAGGCAAGTCAGAGCATCTCCAGCTTCCAGCAAATGGACACTGCTTGAGTGAGTCCCTTCCACAGCTCCATAGAATGCTGGACCTGTCTCAGAGGAAAGATCCACTATGGCAGTCTGCTGTCGGACCTTGCTTAGGGAGTTACATGCCAATGCTGCAGTGAAGGGGTATGTGACTCTCTAAACAAAACTGAAATGTTGCATGAATGAATGTGTCACATTTATTTTTAATTACTACTTTATGGTTTTAGACATCTGTACATACAAATAGTTACTGGATGCAAGCATTCAATTTCTCAACACATACTTAGATATCAGATATTCACTAGCTTGTAAGGTAGCTTTAAAAAGTATTCTATAGTTTACTACAGACTGTCAGTGCTACAGTCCTATTTGCAGTCTAAAATTCTATTTGTCTGAGCAGAAAATATCTTTCAGCAGTTTTGGTTTGGGATTGTTTTAATTAAAAAATATATTGTGTTCTTTAAAAATATTTTGCCATAGATTAAAAAAATAAAAATCACACTTACAAAAAACTCCATCTAATAAGAAGAGTCAGAATATCTGATCTTTGGTAGAGGTTTGGCTGAAAGACCTATCTTCACTATCTGGCTTTCCAACAATTATAGCATTACATATTTTCATACATTAAAACCAGATCCATTAATATAAACCAGAAATTACTTCCATATGTTTCCATATAAAACAGTCCCTCTTCTTGTGTTTAATAAATTTCCTGTTTGAAGAGATGTAAACTGATATCCTCATCCAGCAAAGCACTTAGTTACATGTTTAAACTCATGCATGTTAGCAGTCTTTTCAATCAGGATCTAAACAAGGCTGCCATCATTTTGCTCTACTGAAGCAATCCCCCTACAGTAAGGTGATGTAAAACCATGTTGAAAAGAGACAAAGTAAGCTTATTGCCACCACCTAATGCAGCCATTATTGGGAACCAATAGAGGATCAACTTGAACAGATCTCCATCATAGAATCATAGAATGGTAGGTTTGGAAGGGACCTTTAGAGATCATCTAGTCCAACTGCCCATGCCACAGCAATGGTCCCTTCTCAGGTCCTGCATAGCCAAAGATCAAACATTAAAATGGAGTCTGTGCAGAAAAAGTCAGCAGCTCTGAATACATATAAAGAAGCACATAGGTGGCTCGGGATGGGCCATCACATCACCTTTCCACTCCTAGGTTCCTCCACAGACTGCAAATACTGAGGTTTCATGCAGGAGAAGCTCCATGACAGTCTCACTCAGTGCCTCCATTCATCCCCACTCTCATTAGGATGGCAGAGGCCTCAGTGAAATGGGAGCAAAAAGATAAGCAAGGTTGTTGTGGATTAAGTCAAGGACAGGGAGGGCTCACTGCCAGTTTTGGTTCTGGGCAAAACAGACTCCAGTATTCGACTTAGAAAGTAAGGAAGTTTATTCTACTACCTACAAGAAACAGAATGGAACAAAAAGTAAAAAGGGAGTAGGATGATGAGAAAATTACAACCAGCACTTTAATATCTCTCTCCCGCATCCTTCTTTTCTTCCCGGGCCCAGCTCACTGCTCCCAATATCTGTCCTCCCTTCAATGGCTTGGCAGGGGAGAATGGAGAATGTGGTCAGTCTCTCACAGATGATCTCTGCCATTTCTTTCTTCTCAGAGGAGGATGACTCCTTGCCTTCTTCCGTTGCTCCAATACGGGGTTCCTCCCTCGGGACACAGTCTGTAACGAACTTTTCTGGTGTGGGTTCTTCCCAGCAGCTGCAGCTTCTGCCGGTACAGGGACCCTCACACAGGACACAGTCCTTAATGAATATCTCTGGCATGGGTTCTTGCCCACAACTGCAGCTTCTGCAGATACAGGGTCCCTGCCATGGGACATGGCCTCTTCTGGACATCATTTTAATGAACTTCTTTGGCGTGGGTTCTACCCCACAGTTACAGCTTCTGTGAATACGGGGCCACTTACATGGGACACGGCCTCCCCTGGCCATAGTCACTGCCCATAGCATGAGGTCTTTAATGAAGAGAATCACTGCCCCTGGCTTGGGATCTTCTTTAGCAAAATGAATCACTGCCCCTGATGCAGGGTCTTTAATGAAACCCAAATGAATCTCAGCTTCACCACTCCTCTCCGCAGGATGCAGGGGAGTCTCTGCTCCAGCACATCTCCTCCTCTCTTTCCTCACTGAACTTGGAGTCTGCATGGTTATTTCTGTCGCCCTTCCCATTCCTTGGACCACCACCAGCCGGAAAAGAAGGGACAGAAGAAGAAAGAAACAGGAAGAAGTCTCCTCTTCCAGCTTCTTCTTAAAAAAAGCGATTGTGGAGGTATCTAATTGGCTCAGCCCCAGAAGTGTGTCTGGCTCAGAGCTGGGGAGAGTTTTGAGTAACTTCTTACAGGACCCATTTTTACAGCCCCTTTCCCCTTACCAGAAAAGGCTGTCATGTCAAATCATGACATATTTCTTGCTAAAGCACTCTTCTGATCTATATTTTTACTTATACATTAAATTAATATTTATAATTATAATATTTTATTTCTCATCTAAAAGACATCAGTAGTAGAATCAAATTTAATTTCTGCCTCTTTTTATTCCTTTTTCCTGTCTGGTCATCTCTCATCTTCTCACCTCTCCTTGATTTCCTTCACCTAATACGTTATGTTACAAGTAATCAGGTATATTTCAATATTCTTTTCTTTTCTTTTCTTTTCTTTTCTTTTCTTTTCTTTTCTTTTCTTTTCTTTTCTTTTCTTTTCTTTTCTTTTCTTTTCTTTTCTTTTCTTTTCTTTTCTTTTCTTTTCTTTTCTTTTCTTTTCTTTTCTTTTATTTTATTTTATTTTCTTTTCTCTCCCCTTTCATTTTTTCCCTTCTTCTTTTCTTCCTTTTCCACTTCCCCTTTCATTTTTTCCTCTTTTTCTTTTTCTTTTCACCTTTCTTTTCCACTTTTCTTTTATCATTCACTATTAATTTTCTTCTTGTAGCTCTCTTCTGTGCCACAATCTTTTCCCTCTTTAATATTAAACAACAATACACAAGAACATACATACATATATTAATTAGAAAATTAAAATTTTACTTAATTGATATAATTTCTGGTGTGTTGACACTTGTATTAGAGTGTATTAGAAATGGAGACATGAAGGCTCAAGTTTGCATATAAACACAAATGCACGCTAAATAAAATCGTGGTCTACGTAAGGGAAAGTTCAATATAAATAATTTTACACTCTCACTGGAGAATAAATAAAATGAAAGTTAACATTCAGCAGTGCTGAATCTCTGTGCTTCTTTAGTTATTTTTTTTTATAAGAACAAGCTTATAAAATTTTCTTTATGTCTTGCACATGTGACAACAGGCACCAGAGAGAGACCTTGAAGTCAGTTGCTTGAGTACACAGGGCAAAACTGAAAGCTTGGCCACTGAAACAATGCTTCTTAACTTATGGCATTGATACAGAAAAACAACAGATAAGAAATACAGTAAAAACCATTGTAATACATTTCTTTGTGTAAATGTATAAACAATGTGTGTGTGAGTGTATAAACCTGTAAAAACAATGCAGAATTGTCAGCATGAGGGCTCTTGATGCTCATTCTGGTAAATTAGATGAGAGAGTCAAATGCTAGATTTTGAAAATCCCCAGTCATATTTGTTTTAGCTTGAAAGACTAAAGAGAAAACATCATATGGTTGTATTTTTAAGCAAACAAGGCATTTCAGTTTCTTTGTATGACTGAAAATTCTGAAACTTGAGGAGAAAATAATCCAGCAGTTAGTTATAGCGTGACAGAGTCACTGTTATTTAAACACTTAAATAGCATCCTGTGGTGATGCTGGTCAGTGGCAGTCTACTGAAACCCTGTGTTGAACCAATGTGCCTTCTGAAGAGAAGCACTGTAAGGAGACACCACCTGTAAAGAATGTTACACGAAGACATAAAATGCAGCTTCATTTTCCAAGTAAAAAGGGTTGTGTTTACATAAGAGCACTGTTCATTTGTAAACTTCTATAAACCATATGGCTGCTCAGGAGTGAATATAGTCACATTCAACTCAGTGTCATAAGAAATTCAGAGCAAGCTAACTTAGCATCTCATTTAAAAAAAAAAAACACTCAAAACATTGAATGTGAAGTCAAGACATTGCATGCGATGGTTTCATATTCCAGGACCTATGGAAGTATATTACACACATTGCTACTATTCAGTAAAACCCATTTGTCACTTTTCTCAAGCATTTTCTCCACAAACAAGATATTTGAAAGTAATAAAACTAAAATCCCATCCAGTAGCCAGATAATATCTTAAGAACACAAAACCTTAGGGAATTGGAAGAGCTAATAAGTGCACTCTCCTGTCTGCTGGTTAGATTAAAACTACAGCTACATCCTCCAGTAATGACTCAAATTTTTAATATTAAACAACAATACACATGAACTTACATACATATATTAATTAGAAAATTAAAATTTTACTTAATTGATATAATTTCTGGTGTGTTGACACTTGTATTAGAGTGTATTAGAAATGGAGACATGAAGGCTCAAGTTTGCTTATAAACACACATGCACGCTAAATAAAATCCTGGTCTACATAAGGGAAAGTTCAATATAAATATTTCTACACTGTCACTGGAGAATTGTAGGGCTTTTTCTGCTGAAAACAGTCACATTTTACACCTTTTTTCCTCCTGTCCACTAGGTAGTGATTTTCTTTCTTAGCCATAGATTCCTCTTTCAAATCCATCATTCCCAACTACTCATTTGGTGGAGCGCAGCAAGCTTTTTCAATCATGCCTTTTTGCTGACCATGCATATGAGGTTTCAGAGCTCTGTCTTGTCCTCACAAGAGAATCCTTTTGGTACAGTCTTGTTGTAAATTTGAAGTAATACAATCTTATGTGAATATGTTCTGATTAAAATACCAGAGAACTTTTTTAAGGTTAACTTGCATCACATGGACAAAGCTCTAAGCTAAAGTAATCAAACAGTGGTGCTCTAATAAAAGTGTTCATGTAGGAGATTATACCCATGTAACAGTACAAATGATTTGTCTCCTGTCGAGACAAAGCCCTAGACAATGACATGCCCCATACAGACATAGAAACAGCATCCAAATGATAGACTTTCATGTTGTCTTAATTGTTTGAGATAAGATGGTTTTCTTTTATAATAGCACGTCTCTATTTTTTATCAATTTTTTAAAGGAAAAATATCCTTTCAGCTGAATTTTTTCTGTAAGTCATTAAGTTGCTAAGAACCCTTCAAAAGCTTATTATAAAAGCTCATAAGTCCCAGCCACTCACAAAATTTCTATAGCAAATAATTTTTCATATTATATATTCTGTGTGTATGACATGTGCTTTGTATTTTCAGCCATCTAAGGAGCAAGAACATTGCACGCTGGATGAGGCAACAGTCCTAAGAGCCACTCCTGCCTCGATTGCATTGATAGGTGCTTGGAGAGGAGATTCACATAGAAGAAAATTAAAGGAAAGCATCCTAGGGGAAAAATCAGTTTAGAATAATAACAGTTTTTCCACTCAACAGCAAAAACAACCCACTTGTCAAAAGAAAGCTTCAAGTTAACTTTATCATCTCAAACAATGCATTTTCTTTGTTATTCAGTGATGGATTTACAATTCAGTAAGATATTCCTGTAAGGAGTTCCCTTTGGATTCTTTTCATGAAATTTGAGTTAGTTTCAACTAAAAAAAAAAATCCCCAAACTTAAATTAACAAATTAAAACTGCAAACATTTGCACTATTTTTGTCTTCATCTATTCCTTGTACTCTGAACACTCCTTTTTCTGGTTTTTATTTGCACCTAGGAAACACGAGGGTGAGTGGTGTTACTTCATAACTGATGCTATAAATGCTAAGCAAGAAAGTGCTCATAATTTTTTAGAGTTTAGGTGAGTGTACAGGCAAACAAGTTTAGATAACATTAAACAACTGGTCAATTAGAACTTTTTTGTTCACCAGGCAATCACAAAACCATTTCCTTAAAGCATCCTTTGCTCTATACTTGACCATTGTATGGTTCAATACAGATAGCAATAGCTCCTCTCTCCCCACAGGCTCCCAGGTCCTGCCAGGAACTTGCTCCAGGGTGAGCTTCCCACAGAGCCACAGCCTCCTTCAGGCATCCACTCACCCTGGTGTGGAGTCCTCCAAAGACTGTGAGTGGATCTCTGCTTCCTGGTGGCCTCCATGGACTGCAGGGGCACAGCTGCCTCACCATGGGCTGCATCACAGGTCACAGGGGAGTCTTTCTTTCAGGGCCTAAAGCACCCTCCTCCCTCTCCTCCAATGGAGATGTTTTCACATTGTCACTCCCTATTGCTGCTGCAGTTTAGCAACTGTACAGCAACTTCTTCTCATTCTCAAATACTTTTTTCCTAATAGAAGATTGCTACTGGAGGCCCATGATAAAAAGATTTCTTTTTTTTTTTTTTTTTTCTTTTTTATTTTCCCTGGAACTACTCTGTGGGGAATTATTCAATTTATATCTTACTTAAAAGACTGCCTCTCTATGTCTATCTCACATTCAGTCTAGCTGATTTACACAGATTTAGGTTTCCCCTTCTAGTCAAATGGTCTAACCAGTCTTCCAATGCTTTGGGATTTTTTTTCAGTTTTGATATCCAGAAGGCTTAGGCTAGGTTATCTAGTAATTACTGCTCCAGTTTAGTAGTAACAATCTCTCATTCATTATGCAGAGATCTTTTAGGGCACAGATTTTCTCGTAGTCTGTTAAAACATTCCAAAAGCAACTGTGATCAGATTAAATATGTGATTTGCATCAGCATACTTTTAATGCCTCATACAGATTCCTCAAAAATCAAAACTTTTAATGGCTCTTCATAGTATTATGGGATATTATAAGTGTAAAAAATTACAAGAAATACAGTTTCCATAGAAACAAGCTAACCATTAATGTCATGCTGATTACTATGGGAACAGGATGGAGCCAATAGAAATTGTGTAAATTACTGTAATTCTAAACTAACTAGTGGAGAGGATAGTGTTACAGTTCAAATCCCTTCATTCCACTCAGACAATGTCCTACCTTCTATGCCCTCAATTTATTTACCACCTACTTCTGTACCACTTTTCATTAAAGGAAACATGGAAAAAAATCCAGCAAATAGAAACAGCACCAGAGGGCGGTGCACTGACCCCAAAACCAGTAAATGCTTAAGGCTTTGTTTAAAAACAATTTACAATATCTTTTTTTTTTTTTTTTTAAGAAGAGGGAATTGCAACAGTCCATGTCTCACAAAATTCTGTCATAAGAGAACTTCAAGAGTGTGTAGGAGTTTGGCCCACTGAACTTAGAGGATTGCAAAGGAGGTTTTTTACTAACTCTCCGCATGCAGATGGGAAAAAGGATCAGTGTCTACAGTTTCAGCTAAATTTATAATTTCAGTGTTCTAAAACATGATTCCACAACATCCACTGGCCAGAGTGATTTGAGGATATTCTGTATTACTTAGCTGTAATATATTCCAAGCTTATGTTAACACACATATATGCAGTATTTCCTGTACTGTATTGATCAGCCATGGATACATCTAGACATGTAGAAGACAGGAAAAGGTTAACTACATTTACAGAATGATGGGGCTGCCCAAGATGTTCTTTCAGAACTGCAATACCAAGCAGTAGTTAAATCACAATCACACACAAAGAAGCATGTAAATGCTGTCTAGGACTTCCCTTAAAATAAACAGAAGTTTTCATCCCTACTTATCGCAACATATCTTCATGGTGGATTTCTCTTACTGGACAAAAACAGTCTGCAAGACACATAGGAAGAGATTACTCCTCCAGCAGCTTCTGATAACAGCATCCCTTAAATGCAACACTGTTTTTGACAGCATTTGAAAATGACTATCTTGCTCCACAACCAATGCAACAAATATTACAAAAAAGAAAATAATTGTTTTTCTACCTTTTCCCCAAAGAAGGAAAAAGTGTGTGCTCCTGGAAATAGGTCTGGCTTTCAACTTTCATCTTCTGCCTTCTCTCAGTGGCCTTTATTTGTACAAGTAGAATACCTCTTTTAACAGCCGCACTTTCCTTCCTTGTGTACAGTGCCTCTAAGAAAAACTGATCACTAAATAAACTGTACTTATTTCTCTTCATTTACCTCTTGCTCTTAAAATGTCTCCTTTTTTTTACATTATTGATCAACATTATTTGGATAAATGTGCTTACACAGATTTGGCAAGCAAATGTGTATTTTTTCCTTCTCATGCTGGAAGGAACAGTTTGTTTCAAAGAGTTAAACAGCTGTGGGGGCTCCTGAGATGTTCTACATCCTCTAGCTGTGGTATGCACTCTGCTAAGCTTTGAACGATACACTATGCAGCAGCCCCTTTGAGGATATGGCTATGTAAACCATCTCACAGACTCTTTTCCTACTTATACTAAAGGCCCAGTGTCTCCAGGAAAAAAAAACCCTAACGATGCCTTTAATTGGAAAATATTACTGCTAGAAAGAATCAACAACAGGAAACGACTGAAATGAATAGGTAATTCAAACACGTGCCTGAAATTCCACCATTAATAATATAATTGGCACAAATATCCTCAACAATGCTCCACTGTTAGTCACACATACCTTTTTTTACAATGCTATGATGCTTAGTTTAACAAAGATATAACTGTACCTTAACTCTGGGATATTTGCAGCATGACATGTCAACCTCCTGTCATAAGTGTTTATTTTGCTGTCTTCTAAAACAGAAGTGGGAGTCAGCAACAAAGATGCAGATCTTATATGTGCTGAAGTCCCAGTGCCACATGCATTTCTTCTGGAAAATGGGATGTTTAAGTGAAAAAAACCCAAAGAAGTAATGCTTTAAACACAAAAGCCAAATTCTTTTTTCAGTCACTAAGCATAGGTATTTTGACTCTTTTTCAGCTGCCAGATGAAGCCACAGTAGGAGTATATGGTTGGTCTTATGAAAAAAAACCAAACACATCTATACTGGTGCAAGCCTTAAATTCACTGAAAAATACACCAATTATTATTAAATGGAATCATTCTGTTTTCTCAGAGAATAGAAATTAACAATCTCCCATGCTACCCTGTGTGATGGCTCTTTGTAACTTGATCTTGTGATCCATCCCATTCAGTATACGCATGCAAACATGTAGAAACAGCAAAATAATTAGGTAACTGTGTGCAGCAAAGATCTAATTTGGACAAAGTATATTAAACCTAGCATTTCACTTCTGAAAATGATTGTATATTATTGTCAGGCCAGTCCCTCTGCCTCTTCATTTAAAAACAGAACATTTCATGACCACACTTCACTAGGTACAACATATCAAGAAGATTTTACTCACTTCTAAAACACTCAGCTTTGTCTTGAGAGGCAAAGTGTATTTATAAATCTGCCAGTCCAGACGCCTTTCTTAAGTCAGTTGGTTCTTCGTTGTTATAAATTCTGATACCTTTTTTTGTTGCTAACATAAGTATTATATCACTGTAACAGAGAAGGAACATGGAAAAAGTGAGTCAAACAAGGAAAACCAATCAAGGATGAAGGTAAACAGCATAGGGGGAAAAAAAAACCCAAAGATCTCTAGAAGGTCTTTTCCTGACAGCCTGACAGGGAAGACAGGCATAGATTATATGAAAGTTATTGGGGATCAAGGAATTGAGAGGTCTGTTGGCATCAAGTGAATAATGATTTCTGGATAGAAGACATTTGCTATTATTGGAAGACGATCAGAAGAGACAGAATACAGAACCTCTGTAAAATGAATAGACCCAAAGGAGACTGAAACACAGCATTCCAAATAATTTAGGAAAAACAACATTGAGGGCAAACATTTCCTTTATATAACTTGGCAGGCCAGTGCTAAAAAATGAAATGTGGACCTCCAGCACTTGGCAATAGCAAATGGCCAAAAAAGGTCTTGTGTGAATAATATGCAAAGCCACTGTGAGATTTAATTCAATCACAAAAATTATAAGAAGATTTTCTACATTGCCAAATTCTAAACTATTTTTCCAATGTTTTTTTTTTCGTTACAGCAGTTAAGTCCTTTTAGCTTTAATAAATATCATATATCAAGCACTATTATTTTTCTATTACAAAATATTATTCAAGCAACACAGAATTGACAACATGATGCTGATAAAGTTTGTAAATGTTTCTTATTCATTTTATTAGAAGGTAGCTTATCAACAGAGAGAGTCCTGGAACAGTATGCAATCTATCCATCCATTATCAATAAATGCACATTCCCTGTCACACAGGCAAAGTTCAGCCAAATAATATTACTATTTATCAGTCCACTCAGGTTCTATTTTCATAATCAAGAAGTTTTCTCAGAGTGCATTAGCTCACCAGCAGCTCTGGAGATAATTCCTCACAAACGAAAAACATTTTTGTTACTCTATTTATGCCTCTTTTCTATGAACTAAAACTATGATTCTTTTTCTTAGAGAATATAGCCTTCCGAAGGCCGAAATGCTAACTGTTTTGAGCAGTCACAACACCTCCTTACATGTAGACACAGGTTTTGCTCTAACTTGAAACATCCTGAAATATATCAGTAGATTAGAAATTGGTCTGCCTTAATGCTACCGCTACTAAGAGAAAATACTCTCAGGTTAACAGACAATCAACAAAGTTAGGTCTTGCTAAAACATTGAATCAGGTGAACAGGAACTGACCTAACTTACCTAATAAATCAAATCATGTCTGGAAATTGTGGGGAAGAATTCTAGGCGGAACAGACTAAATCCATGACGCAGATCCTGATAAGAGTTTCACAACAATGCCTATCCTGAGTCTTTAGTCCAAGCCTGGACCTTAGCAATGCTTAGCTTCCTAGCTTGTGGTGAGGTGTCAGGAATGACCTAGGTATAGTCAGTCACCTTCAAATAATTTCTTGGCTTACTTCTTCTTAGTGATGATAATGCTTTACAAATGACTTGCAAGAACAATGTCCTGTCAAGACAAGTTTGTCAGAAGACACAGTATGCTCCCCTCTGCTGTGGAGAAAAGGACCAGGCCTTAACAGATGATTTGAAGAACAGCTTACAGTGGACTTAAGGCAGGAGAAGGCCACATTTTGGGGCATGTCAGCTGCCTCTAACCTAAAACAAAAGTGACAACTTCTTCCCTTTTCAGTAATTTTCAAATCACTTTACGTTGTAGAATCTAATTTTCATTTTAAAATATTGTGGTACTTCTGGAATAAATACAGTTCCAAGGACAGAGTAAATCAAAGCATTTTCTCTGTAAGTAGTGGGCAGAACCTAGCACTAGAATACAACCACATTATTTACCCATATTTTATCTACATGTTCTTTATTTTCTATTTCATTCTCTGCCAGCAAATCTGCCTAATGGAGTACAAGGTACACTGCTTTGTATGTATCAGATATAACCCAACCAGCTATAGGAATAAAATAAACTCTTGCACTTCATTGGCAGTCAGAAGCATTGGTTTTCACTCCTTCACTGGTTCAGCAAAACATTCAGGGCAATTGCCAATACTCAAATTCAGGTAGTTTTTGTTATTGTTGTCTTGATAAAGTAAACAAATAAGCAGAATGAATATGGGAAATAAATTCTCATTCATAAAATGATCCACTTCAGTACATCAGAGATAGTAGACAGGTGACATTCTAGATTAAATGAGTGTGGAATGAGAATAAATAGAAAATATCAGCCTACAGCATTTAAACTAGTCTTATGAACAAGTCTTGAAGCAAATTTCTAAAAGGATTTATGACATCAACCAAAACAAAATAACGGGTCACCTGGACAGTGAAAATACTGGGACCTTTGAAAAAGACATTCAGATTCTTTAATTCACATCAATTGTATTAAATAAACAGTGTACTGAGATGAGGCTTCATATTAAATATCATAATTTCAATGGTTTTCAACAGAAGGAAATGGAAAACATTGGTGAAATTAACCTGACAGATGAGGTAGCAGGACTGCAATTTTAAAATTAATAACATTCCATGAGATCCAAGAAAAACGAAATAGTGTTTTTCTGTAGGCTCCTTATTTTATTTTCTGTTGCTTTGTCTGGCAAGCCCAAATATGTTAGCATGAATTTTATTACTGAGGAAAAAAAGCGTGATTATTTCATGGCAATTACATCGGAGATGCATCTCATACCTCTAATAGTACTTTATTTACTTTCAAAAAAATATTTATCCAGCTGTTCTACTTACTAAAAACTCAGCAAATCAACATGGCAATTATAGCTATGGGGTTTTTCACTGTTTTTTTTTTAAAATTAGCATTTCTACAAAATATTTTATCTTAGCTAAATCTGCAAATTTGGTAAAGATTCTAGTTAGAAAATGCAGAGTGAGCATCAGTCAGAAAGACATGTCACTTCTACTGTATCTCTATGAATATTTTATCATTTTCCTTACTGATGGTTACTATGACCTGAAATGTGATTGGATTCCATGAACTAAACACTAAGGAAAAAAGGAAATTCTGGAAATGTGTATTTCTGCTTTACTTGGTGTTTTCAAAAATTTCTTCATTAATATACTATGTAAAATCACAGAATTGTTATTTACACTCAAAAAAACTTGTGTTTTGATCTACTCAAAAGACTAAATTGCAAATTTAGTCAAAACTTCTCAATGATCTATTTTAAGGTATTAATCAGATCTGCTACACGATGGCACAGACTTGCTTGGAGGTTGCAATCAAAGGCAGAGAATCTCTTGACAAGCTTGAAACGTAGGGCACTTGCCAAAGTAAACAATATTTAAGATCCTTCTGATTTCTATAAATATAACAATCATTAGAGTAGTTTCAGGAACAGTTATTCAGGAGGAAAGAGTGGATATTAAGAGGACCCTGCCCACTCCCTGATAGTGTTATCTGGAGTTACCTAAGTTGCATCAATAACTTCATTGTAAAGGACAGAGGGAGAAAAATAAGTTTTCTTTTCCTTCCTTATAGCATAGAAAGGAGCTTACTTATTTCTCCATAGCTGATGCAGTCCTTGACCACTACTAAAACTGGTAAGACAAATGTTTACTCTGGTAGGAAATGTATTACAGTGTTTTATTCTAGACAATATCTGTTCACTTCTAACCAGAATGAAATAAATTTATTATAATCCATATAAACAGCTCTTCAGTGGAATTTAATATTCTAGTTAAGGCTGGACAGTAACGAATTTGATCCGTTAACCATAACAGTTAATGTGACTAGAAGAACTGTCTCAAGAATAATCAATAAGGATTTATGCTGAAAACTAAAAAGGGTAGATGTTGTCTGGCTGGGAAACACAACCAAGAGAATTTAAGAGGAACATGAAATACCAGAATTACAGGTCCAACGTGACAAAGAAGCAACATTACAGAATATTTTTCTTGGCCTTCATTAAATAGATGCTGTTTCTAAAAGGTGTTCCTTAATTAAAAGAAAAAAGCAAATAAAATACCAGTATTCCCTTGATAAAAAAAGCCAATTTTCAGCCAATACACTGATTAATATTTGTTTGCAGATTTGAATTGTCTACTTCATGCATGTAGACAATAGGATCCTCTTAAAAGTTACTGTAAAGCTCCTTAGCACAGGAGAAAGTGGCATCAAATAGCAACTTCAGTAACCTCAGAGGGGTTTCCAGCCAAGATTCTGATTGAGGCAGAAGTTGTTTAGTGAAGACTGAAATTTTGTGGGTTTTGTACAAAGAGAGCATAGGTTTTACATCCCACACACAGAAACTGATGCAGAAATAGATACGGTTATTTCCTTCTGCAAAAGGTACAAATGTGTCAAGTGTAAGCATTAAAAAACAGAATGAAATACTTTTGTTCACATTGAGCTTATCCTTTCAATAGGAAAATAAGAAGGAATCACAGTTTATAGGAGGGTCTCTCTGCACCTGCAGTTCAATTGCTGCAGTCTATCATCTCCATTCCTTTTAGAAGTAGACTATTTAAAAAATGTCAAGCTCCTCTTAAGAAGAACGCTGAATGCTTCCTGTGCCGTCTCCTTGCCTCAGTGTCAACCAGGGCTGGAATCTAATAAGTGATTTCCTGCAGAATATTGTATTTCTGCTTACAATCATTCTTTCTGAGAACTGAGGTACTGCTGTGGAGAGCACTGAATCCCTAACTGTGCAGGCTGGATTAGATTTACTCTAATCAAATTTTTTAAAACAATATTTACCTTGCTTTAGTAAATTTTTGTTCATTTCCTTTATTACTCTGATAACACTTCAGAGATAGTTCTAAACCTGGACAAGATGAAAAAATAGTCCAGGGAAAATTACAAAAATCTATAGAAACATGACTTTTTACAGTATTCTGATGTAAGCGTGTAAATATTTATCTGTAATTTATACATGTATATAATATAAAATCTATGATGAATAGTCTACTGCAAATTTTTAAATAACACATGTTGGAACCAAGAAGTGTATGGTATTTGGCATATTCTGCTCTCATTATCAAATGAATATTGATGCTGTTCTAAAGTACTGTTGATATGAAGGCAACCATAAGGTTAATCTTCCAGTCTGCTAAGACTTCAAATCTCCTTCATAAGAGACAACACAAAATGCATTCAAACGTTTATATTCTTATAATAGATCTATTTAGATCCACCAGGCAACAACTTATTTTAACTAGTACTGAAATTATTTGAATGGTATCAACCCAGATGCAACTTGGAAAATTATAAATGTCACTGTAAGAATCAAAGTTCATTTTCACCATGTCTGGCTACCCCAGGCAATAATTAAAATGAAGGAAAAAAATATTTGTGCCAGAGCTTAGACCCCTTAATAATTCAGAGTTCTATGTTTAGAACAGAACAAGGAGTTACAACACAATATTTTGAGGCTTTATTTCCACTCACTTTATTCCATTCAGGATTTCAAATAGAAATCCTAAGCTGCCACAGGTTTTGGTTTTTTGTGCAAAGTTCTTCCACAAACAGGGCAGAAATTACTTTCAGACAAGAGTCATTACTTAAATAACACATGATTCCACCCAGATACAAATACACTGGCTGAGCAAGAAAATAAAATTAGGGGGGGAAAGACTTGGCACATTTCACCAGTTTAAAGGATTATGAAAGGCAGAAAAAGTGCTACAGGATCTGCAAACCCAAAACACCACCAAGGTCTCTTATCCATATCTGTTGCTGTTGCTGTGTTTAATGACACGCTTTGCAAGTGAACTATTTGCTAAGAACTTCATCCTGAAAAAATTACAATAACAACAGTAAAAGTAGTTATATGAATCAGTTAGAAAGAGACATATGAAAATTGATGGAGTTTTTTCTCAAAAAAAAAATCCTTTTAATTGATACCAAGTGGAAATGGAAAGATGCTGAAAGGACTTGGGGTGATTCAAGCTTCCACCTTTCTCAGGGGAACAAAGAGCTCACAGTCATTTCATGAAATCCCGAGGATCACAGAATCAGTCTTATGTCTCTGTCAAACCTGAGACTGATTTTTTTTTTTTTCTTGGCTCCTTGTCTTCAGGACAAGCACTTATGTTCTGCAGAAACAGGGAAAAGTAGATCCACCTTCATCCTTGTAATGTTTGCTGGCCTGAATCTCCACTGTGTCCCTTTAATACACAAAGCCTCTCTGAAGCAGATTCCAGTCTGTCCGTGTATTTCAATGGGCAGTATTCTTTCATAGCACCTGTTTTAGCATTCTTCTTGAATAAAGCTGGGGACATAATTACGTCCTCCATGAACTCTGATTTGTAGGACATCTACATATCCCGTTAGCAGGATGGAAGAGTAATCCTGCAATTAAAATATTCACACTCTCTGGAATTATGTAAAACGTAGACTTTCTCTACATTTTCCATTTGACAACAATCTTCACAAGAGATTCAATAGCAGTGAGTCCACTGAAAGCATATTCATAACTTCTGTTTAAAGAAGTGAAGACCATCAGAAGACCTCTGAAGTGGAAGTGGGTTAAAGACTTAACTAACCAAAATTCTTTCTTCCAGAAAGATGCAGGAATTAAGGAATACCATCAAGGAACTAAAGTCATATTTCTCAGCTCTTGCTAATTTGTAATAAATCTTAACAGTTTAAAGCTCAGGAGAAATGATACTTACTTTTCTTTTGTTTACTTTTTTTTTTTTTAAGATTTCACAGAGTTATGAGAAGCTTATCCTGTCTTTTGGAGACTCAGTCTATCATAAATCCTTAAACAGACACGTTGGTCTATTTAACAGATTCTGCTGCTTTCATTTTTCTTGTGCTTCTGCATTTCCTGATACCATCTGAGACCACAGATGGAGTGTTGAAATAAGGTAAGAGTTTTCTACTGAGATGGCCAGACAGATAGGTTAAAAAGATGTGCTAGTTGCACATTTCGTAGCTCTGAGGTTCCATTGTTGTATTACCCAGCACTAAGTGTTCCATTGTTTGTTTAATTCATTTTAATACTTATATTTCAAGCTGATTATTTTCTCTGCCCTCAATATACTGTGACTTAAGTATGTTTTTAAGAGACAAAATTCCTTAGGCTACTCTGACTAATATTCTCTGAAGAAAGAAGAAAAAAAAAACTCAATCACAAAAGAATCTAAGAAACAAGTTCTAAATTGTTTCACAATACCTCACCGACATTCCTTTCTCTTTAACTTTTTGGACATTGAGTAGTGTTCTTATTTTAAATTACCTCAATTTAACTAAGCAGCTAACAGTAATTGTAACCATGTTGTGATCTTCTGTGGTAATTGCCCATAACACCATGGAACAATAGGGTGAAGGAATAGGTCACCTCTTTGACCAAAAGATTTATCCGAATATTACAACTAGCCTCAATCTGAGGTCTTTTTCTGAAATACAAAGGATAGCATCACATCATATTATTACTTCTGGCAATTATTAAAATGTTCTTGGGGAGATTTAAAGCATTTGTTTTTTTCTTCAGACTTTAGTTCATGTATGTAACAGTGGATGAGTAGGAAGAGTATATGTATGTACACTATATACAAAAATAATCTTGATTTCACCTTATCTCAGAAAAACCTGCCCAGTTTCACCGCTTAGTAGATTAATAGTCTGTTCCTTGACTTTACCTTCCTTTCTATCAGTTCCTGTTGCTTCTGCCCTTTCGTAATAAGGAAAACTAATTGCTTGTGAGATTGCAATGTTATTAGTTTCTGGAAATATCCCTTTCTGTTATGACTGCTGGTGAAGAATTTACCCCAGGAAGGGCTTTTAACATCTAATAACTTTTTTTGCTGACTGAACTGAATTGGCAGTCAAAGCAGCAAAATTCCAACCTTATAGATGGCAAAAATAAGAATGTTGCAGACAAAATACTATGGACTCAAGGCCAATAACCCACCATCACAGGCATGTAGGTTGTTATGATGATGGGAATGAAAAACTTCTGATATTTTCTTTTAGCAGCAGCAGGTCCAGAGCCATTCTATTTTGCAATGCCATTCTGGAGGTAGCCCGTAATTGTAAATTCATTTGTCTAAATCCTTTTCTTGTCACATTTGCCAATCTTTCAACCTGTCCAGTCAATAGATATAACCATTCTCTATTTTGGTAGGATGCTAGAGGATTTGAGAGAGATTCTAGTGCCCAGTCAATTTTTACTACTGTGCCTGGGTCATTCCAATCATCATCATCTAATTTTGATCTTTTCACTCGTGCCAAGAGCAAATATTCCAAGCTTCCCTTAAAGGGGGATTTTTTTCTGAACTGGGCGTAGTGTAGGTAATGCCAGAGTTATTTTTTTGACTTTCCCATCTACTGATAGATGAGATGTCCATGTTGTCCATAACTCATGGCCCAGACCAAATGTCCTGGGCTTGGAATCATATGTCTTTGGCAACTAACTCTAAAGAGACTGGTCATATTTAAGTTGTTCTTCAATCCTCTGCATAAAAAAAAAAACAATCTTCAAGGCTACTGCCAATTACACGCTAAATTGCCTGACTCACTGTACTGCAATTGTATATTTGTCCACAGTCCCACCAAGGGACCTTTTTCTTCTTTTCTCTTGTTAAAGTACTTCTATTTAATACTAACTTACTTATCAAAAATTCAAATCCATCCCATTCAAAGCATCAAAATGTCTTAGCCATGTATCTAAATTGTAGGTTTAACTAACACCCCAAACTGAGTTCCATTCTTCCTCTCTGTTGGCTGTCTTGTTAACCCGTTCACATTCCCGTTCACATAGTCATTTGAGACACACTCCTTGTTTTTGGTTGATCATATCTACACCACCCAACATCTCCAAATCTTCCTGTGGCAGTACATTGAGAGTTTAACAATCTATGTAACAATCAACTCTATTACCAGGGGTTGTCCATTGCTTTCTAATGTAATCTACCCTTTCTTGCCAGTCTACTACTGGTTTTTGTTTACAGTGTGCGGTCTCATTTTTCTTAACAGTAGTCAGATTCATGGTTAAGATTCCCCAAGGAATTGATTCTCCCACTACCTGTGGTATAGGTAGGCAAGTGGTGATTTGGGAAAGGTTTTGCAAATGTACAAATTCCTTAATTAATCCTATCATCAAATTTTCCTCCTGAGTTTTTCCTGGAATTACCTGCTCCGAGTCTATTTCTGTCTGGACTGGAGTCTAGACCTGAACATTCATTATGAATCAATTCAACTATGCAATATTTATCCATGTTTCCACCATCATAGACTGAAAAATCAACATAAACAAAAACTTAGTCATGTTTCAAAATTAACTTCAATTTCTCAGGATCTCCTACAACTCTTCCACTTCCATGGGCTTGATGGTGCCTTTTTCACTAGAGTGTAGTGGATCCAGGCTTCCGATTCATCAATCTTGATTGCACTGAAGGTGGCCAGCAACACCTGGTATGATCCTTTCCACCTTCCTTGCAGAGGTTCCTCATTCCAGGTCTTTATGTAGACATAATCTCTAGGCAGTATGTTGTGTACTGGATTTTCTGAAGTCAGAGGTGGATTCTACACTACTGCACTTCAGAGCCTGTCTTTTCTACCACATTGGCCATGAAATGTGGTCCTCTGTCTGAAGATATTCCAAGGGGGACTCCAAACCTTGGGATAATTTTCTGTAGGAGCCATTTAGCTGTTTCCTTAGCCTGATTGGTATGACAGGGAAAGGCCTCTGGCCATCCTGAAAAGGTGTCAACCCCAAACAACACATATTTATATCCATTACACTTGGATAATTCTGTAAAATCAATTTGCCAATAATATCCTGGTTCTACTCCAGTTTTTATTTTACCCATCTGTACAGTCTTTTGTGCTATTGGATTGTTCTTTAAACAAATTTCAAATTTTGCTGTCATTGATTTGGCCATTTCTAACATCCGTACTGATATCACACTTCTTTTCAGAAGCTCTATCATGGTTTCTGCACCCCAGTGACATTCCCTATGCCTTGTTTGCAAAACCTCCCTCATGACTAAGGCAGGCAACACTACCTGACCTGTACTTGTAGTCCACCATCTTTCTGAATTTTTCTTTGCATTTAGTGACTTTTCCAATTTCTCATCCTTCCCTGAATATTTTGGTGGATCATTAGGAAGCGTTACCATTCTTGTGGGGATGATTGCCATTTGTGAAAATGTATGTTTTGCTATTTTTCTAGCAGTTTGATCTGCTAATCTGTTTCTGTCAACTATTTTTGAGTTTTCTGTCTGATGTGCTTTACAGTGTATGATTGCCACTTGAACCAGTTTCTGCACTGCCGATAACAGTTGCAAGATTTCCTTTTGATGCTTAAGGTTTGTTGCCTGGGAGGACAGTAGTCCTCTTTCTTTCCACAGGGCACTATGGACATGGACTACTCCAAAAGCATGTTTTGAATCAGTCCAAATATTAACTCATTTTCCTTTACTTAATTCCAAAGCACCTGTTAATGCAATCAGTTCTGCCTTCTGTGCAGAAGTTGTACTTGGCAGTGCATTTGCTTCTATTACCATGTTTTCGGCTGTTACCACATATCCCGGGTGGCAAGTTCCATTCAAAACGATGCTGCTGCTGTCTGTGAACAGTTCCCATTCAGGGTTCTTGAGAGGATCATCCTTCAGGTCCTCTCTGCTGGAATATGTATGTTCAATGGTTACAATGCAATTGTGTTCTGGTTGTTGCTCTTCCTGTGAAGTACTCAAAAGCACTTCAGGATTTAGGTTAGTTGTTTTCAAAACCACATCAACTTCCTCAGTGAGAATTACCTGGTATTTCATCATTCAGCTAGGGGATAACCAATGTCCCCTCTTTTGCTCCAAGACTGTGGTTACCAAATGTGGGACATAGACTGTAATAGTCCTTCCTAAAGTCAGTTTTCTTGCTTCTTGGATCAGTGTGACAGTTGCAGCTACTGCTCGTAGGCAAGTAGGCCATCCCTTTCTCACCGAGTCCAGTTGTTTGGGAAAATATCCCACTGGTCTCTTCCAGCTTCCTAGTCTCTGTGTCAGAACTCCTAAGGCCAGATGCTGTCATTCATGAACAAATAACTGAAAGTCTTTGGTTAAATCTGGCAAGCCTAAGGCTCGGGCTGTCATCAAAGCTATTTTAAGCTTCTAGAAAGTTTCCTGCTGTTCTTTTCCCCATGTAAAAGGGGTAGATTTTTGGGCTTCAAGAAATGGTTTGGCTATAGGACCATAATCCATGATCCACAGCCTACACCATCCAGTCATTCCCAAAAATGCCCTCAATTCATGCACAGTGAGTGGTTCCAGAATAGCACAAATCGCTTCCTTTCAATTTATCCCCAGCCTCGCTCTCCTTTTGAAATTTCAAAGCTCAAATATATCACCGTTTGGCATGCTATTTGAGCGTTGTCCTTTGATACCTTGTACCCATTTAGTCCCAAAAAGTTTAAAAGTTCAATGGTTACCTGTAGCAGGCTGACCTTTCCATTGTGGCAATTAAGATGTCATCCACGTATTGGAGAAGCAGATGCTCTGGTCTTGGTGTCACTGTTTTTTTTTTTTTTTTCATTAGTCCAAATTTCCAGTTCCTTTGCTAATTGTCTCCCAAAGATAATTGGGCAGTTCTTGAATCCTTGGGGTAGTCATGTCCATGGTAACTGTACCTTGCATCCTGTTTGGGGGCTTTCCCACTCAAAAGCAAACACTTTACAACTTTCCTTTTCTAAAGGGATACAAAAGAAAGCATCTTTTTAATCAAGCACTGTAAACCATTGATAATTTTCTCTCAGAGCCGTGAGTAAGGTATATGGATTTGCTACAACTGGATGTATGTCTTTCACAATCTGATTTATGCATCTTAAATCCTGAAGTAACCTATATTCACCATTTGGTTTCCATACTGGTAAATAGGTACATTATACTCCAACTCAAATTCTTCTAGATTTTGATATTTCAAAAATTTGTCAATTAGTACTTTTATTCCTTGTTTTGCCTCAGGTTTTATTGGGTATTGTTTAACCNCGTGAGTAAGGTATATGGATTTGCTACAACTGGATGTATGTCTTTCACAATCTGATTTATGCATCTTAAATCCTGAAGTAACCTATATTCACCATTTGGTTTCCATACTGGTAAATAGGTACATTATACTCCAACTCAAATTCTTCTAGATTTTGATATTTCAAAAATTTGTCAATTAGTACTTTTATTCCTTGTTTTGCCTCAGGTTTTATTGGGTATTGTTTAACCCTGACTGGTTTTGCTCCTTCTTTTATTTCCGTTTTACTGGTTGTGTCAATTCTGATTTTCCTGGAATTTCAGTTTCCCACACTAGTGGGATCACTGCATTATCCACTTCTGGAGATAATTCTAATACCTCTGGTTTTCTTTTACCATCAATATTTGTCCTATCTTTGATTCAGGTATCTTTAGTAACAAGTCTCCATTTTCAAAGACAATTTGTGCCTTTAATTTAGACAGTAAGTCCCTTCCCTTCAAGGGTATCGGACATTCTGGAACATACAAAAATTTTGTTGCCAAAATGTAAATTTAAGGGTTGCAAGAATGGCCCATTTTCCTCTTTACCTGTGGCTCCTACAATATTTACAGTTTTAGTTCCGAGTTTTCCTTTCAGACTATTCAATACAGAAAATGTTGTGCCCGTAATGTGACCAAAAATGTGACCTCTTTTTCTCCCAGCTAAATTGTAACCAGAGTTTCAGCTGGGTTCACCTCCAGTCCCTGTCAATCCATATATTCTCCCAAGACCGTCAATTTAACTTGTTGACAAGCTAATTTAGGGCATTCATTTTCCCAATGTCCCTCTTCCCTGCCAAAGGCACATTAATTAGTTCCAAGAGAGGTTACACCAATTTGTCCTCTTCCTCTCATCCCCCCTCTCAAAGGGCTTTGTCCTCATTCTTGTCCTTGGTTTGAAAATCCA